>JANSTU010029411.1:0-12241 GCA_027564075.1 Bolitophila hybrida
GACGTTTACAACTAACGCTGCGTTATGCCAGATTTTACCCTGGTCACAGCCCCGCTATAGATGTTTACACATCAAAATGTCGTTAATCTACATTAGTTTTGTTAGGGAAGTACCCACAATTTGTATTGAAAAATCGACATTAAACTGTTAATAGCTATTTTAATTATATATCAATTTTAAAAAGCTTGTGTACTTCCCTACATAATTTATCTATGAAGTTTTAGTTAAAATTTCAAGTAATTGAATACAAAAATTGAGCGAGTAAGTTTTGTAGATTGCTGTTTTGAGAAAATAGCATAAACTTTCAAAACTTATTTACTTTATGAAATATTATAAATATCGAATATCCGATTTTTTTTTCCTTTACTTCTGCTATCCCAGCACCATGTAACTGTCCTTCCAACCATTCAGTATGCTCTTCTGCTTCTTTTCTGAGCGTTGTGAAGATCTCTGACCGCTTTTTCGATGTTGTGATGCAGAGAATAAGATGCCAATACACGGGCTGTGAAAGACACATATTTTGCTACTGATTAGTTTCAAATGATGTCAAAACATAGCAATCTGTGAAAAGTGACATACGCTTATCTGTGACTTTGTGCTTGTATTAAAATAAATAAATAAATATTAAATACACGTGATATCAATATTTTTCATCTGTGCATAGACGGAAATATGTGGTTTGTACAGCCCGTGTATTGGCACATTAAGTAAAGGATTTGACTCGATGGTGTAGGCATCCCTCTGTAAAAAAGTTTGTTTTTTTTCATCTTCAACTAGTCATAATTGTTATTTAAGTGACAATGGCATTCAGACATGTCCCGCAAGGATCTATCTGAGGGCCAATAAGTTTTTCCCAACTTCTACTTTAGATAAACTCTGCCAAAATCGATTGAGATAATTAATAAAGATTATATTCTGGTTTACAATGGGAATGGACTCATGATAACTATCTGAGCGACAAAAGAATTACTAGATGTATAAATATGGTTATAACTCAACAGCCTGTAGTCATTTGCAGGCCGTTTTGGTCTGAACGCAGCGACTTATGTTAGCTCACTTGAACGATCTTGAAAAATTGAGCGATACCGCACGTGAATTGTGCTAGTGTTTTTCTGGGCTCTCTTTTATAATTCTGATTTAGTATTAATTGAATTAATAATTTAATTAATTTGATTATTAAACACACATTTATTATATTAGTCTCCCCAAACAAGATTCATTCATTCAAATTTTTAAAACAATACTTCTAAGCATTTTTTTGCTGACTTTTCAGTGAATAAGCGAATCATATTTATAGTATTAAACACTATTTCTTTGTTTGTTTATTGGGTTATTTATAATTTTTCATTATTATTCTGTGTTTATTTTTGATATATATAAAGGGATGATAAAATAACTCCGGTAACTGTTGTATTGAAGAGAAAATCTTTGAAAATAATTGAAAAAAAAATTGGAATGCAAATGTAAAATATTTTAGAAAATATTTTTAATCAATACAATTGCCATTATTATGGTCAATTTACATGCTAATGCAAATATCGTACGATAGTGCGAATGAGCAAACGCTATATGAAAGGTTTGTTTGTGTGGGATCACTGCTTATATATTACACATAGCACCAGAAAAAAAGATGAAAATGGAAACTTGGGATGTATCCTTTTATAACCAACGGTTATTTTTACGGTTCAACCAGAATAGAATAGTCTGAATAGAATAGTCTGGTTGAAGTATTTTCTTATCCGAAAGAACCAAAAACCCAGGGCTATTGTCGTCCAGCAGATCTTGTGCCATAATTTTTCGGTTGATATTATTGCCTTCAAACAAGATTTGCAGAATTCTTAGGATGAAAGAGTTCTCACGGACTGATTAAGAGATTGTGAACCTTATTTTCATTATATAATATATAATTGTTTATGTTTTGTATTAAAAAACATCATATTCCTTTATTTAAAAAAGTTTTAACTTTTTTATTTACAGCATGATAATTGTTGTTTATTGTATATCAAAATATGCCAGAGCAATTTTCACTTACTCGCATTTCATCTTCATTTTACTTTAAAGACTCTTTTGTCACCCACATATGTATATCATATTTATTTCTATTGACTCTAAAAATGAAAAACCTCAGTAAACTCATAAAATCCGCACCGGAAGCAACATTTAAAATACAATAATTAAAAAAAAAATATATAAAAACAAATGCTAAAAGCCGTCAGAAACAAGTCAATATAGAATCGTATTTTTTATTTATGATGTTTTCACCCCTCATTATTATACATGTATATAAATTATAAAATCGCATATATATAATATATATGTATAGATAATCGGGCATGTAGCATAAATGAATATCGTCCCTGTTCGCGTAACGAATATAAATTATTCTCAATGATTTGTGCATAATTTATTATGCTATAATGTGTGTATCAAATCAAAGATTACTCTAGACTAGATTAAGCTATGTACACTGTACGATAGTGTGTGGGAGTCTGTATCAATGATGTCAACAGGTCATATATTCCTTTGGAATGTATTTCATCATTGTTTTTATTGTGTTCATAGTATATTTATATATCTACTCCTATTTCACATATGTATTTTATGTGCAATCATTTAAAATGCCATCGCTTCTCGTTGTTTGTCTGTTTGCCGTTGTTAATCTGTTGTTTATAATATAAGTCCCTGAGTTGATGTATGCCTCTTCCCGTCCATTGTAATCGTATTAAATTACATATAAACCCCGCATCCCCGCACATTCAACGACGCGCGTAATAGCCAAAAGGGGTTAAACGTGAATATTGCAAAGCGACTTTAAAGAGGCTAATCGCGGTAGCGTTGAAATCTACCCTTCTCGTTGTGTATACACATTTTAACAAACAATTTATAAAGTTTATAAACCGAACCGGACTCCAAACAATTAATGAGTAACACATTGTAATATACCGTGTTGTACCTAAGTAATTAATATTTATTACAATATTATATACATATGTGCCTATATATACTTACCAACCCGAATTGCACCGCAAAAATGATAATGTAATTTGTAATGTATGCAGCAGTTCATTTGCACCCTATCCTTTTTTAAATCACCCCCCATTTTATACACATTGAAATTGTGAGTGGGTGCATGGTGCGCCGCGTCATGCTCAAATATTCAAATTTCAATTATCGAAAGAAAATAGCACCCAAATTGCGGTACAAGACGATTTAGCGGGTGGTGCACTTCTTAGAATATAAAATAAGAATCAATTCACACTTGATAAAAAAACAGCGAATTTTATATTGGAGTTAAAAAAACGGGACGTGTGTGCGCACACGGGATGGATTTCGCGGAATTTTGTGGGATGTTTTCTTATGGCACGTGCATTATAACACACGTATCGAATCAATTTGGATTAGGATTAGATTATTAAACAAAATGCGTGGCTGTGTGATTGATTACATTATCTCAGCGGTGTATCCGAAGAAGCTTTTCGATTTTTTGTATACTAGCATTAATGAATTAGTGTATATTCCTTTGGATTAGGCTATAGATACAATAAAGCAATCATTATTCTTACAAATATTATTCTTATTCTTCATGCTAGGCTGGCACTACCAAGAAAAGGGAGGATTTGCACCATCGGATACAGTATATACAAACCTAAAGATTCAACCTCACCACAGTCCTAGCAGTACGTATCTACATTCACAGCACTCGCCATATCCAGACTCGACATCTCATCACCAGCTGCACGCTCAGCACCACCAGCACCACAATCAACACAATTCAACGTCAAGCCCTAGTCAACAGCAACACCACATACTCACGAGTGTCGGCGGTTCATCACCTCCAGATTCCTCGATATCCGCCTATCAACATCAACAACACACAAGCACGGCTTACGCATACCGCTCCCAAGATCCCTCATCAACTGTGGTTTCTTCGACGGAACCAGACTTTGGCACAAACGTTGTATCGTCCAATCAAAGTCAGACTGCGGTAATCACGGGCTCATTGCATCAACGACGTGGATCTTTGCAGCTTTGGCAGTTTTTGGTGGCCCTGTTAGATGAGCCAGCCGCAAGGTGAATATTTTAAATTTTCGAAAAAATACATTATTTAATTTATTTAGTCCATTTTACAGTGCCGGTTGCATAGCCTGGACCGGTCGTGGAATGGAATTCAAGCTCGTCGAACCCGAAGAGGTGGCACGCCGGTGGGGATTACAGAAAAACCGACCGGCCATGAACTATGACAAACTTTCCCGAAGTTTGCGATATTACTACGAAAAAGGAATTATGCAGAAAGTTGCTGGTATAACAATTTAACAACATCTACTTTTATAAAATTAAATCTTTTTGTTTTCAGGTGAACGATATGTCTATAAGTTCGTGTGTGATCCGGAAGCTCTGTTTAACATGGCCTACGGAAATGTAAATTGTACGGCCGACGGTGGCAGTTTAACAATGTCGTGTCGCAGCTCAACAGCTAGCAGTTCTTCGGTGCCCGTGCCCATGCAGAGTATCTCTGAGCGTAGCATGTCCCAGTATTATAGTCAATATCAGAACCTCAACTGATCCTAAATAAATAAAATAAATAATAAAAATGTATTTTTACCGTTGTAAACTTAGTAAAAATAACAAATAAACACAATTTCTTTGCTGGATCCACCGAAAATCTAATAATTCAGAATGTGTATTAAATTATTTTATTTTAGACAAATTATACATAAGAATCTTATTATTTAAAAATATATGCTCAGATAATTCCCTACTCCATCGCAACGTCACCGTCGGTTTCGTCTACCTTTGCCGATACGTTCTGTGACGTTCCATTGGACATTTGCTGCTTTTCATTCTGCTGGCACTTCGCAATCTCTTTTTCCAGTTCTGCGCACAACTGTTCGATATCGTAGTTTTTCGACACCAACAACACCCACTGTGCTTCGAGCGATCGCAACTTTTCACCAGCCTGTGATTGCTTCGATTTACGTTGCCAATTTATTTCCTGAATGGCTTTTTTCAATTCTTGAAGACGAACTTGTGCCTTGGCCTGTAACGATGTAAATACCTCAAGCGATGCTTTCCATGCCTCGCAACCGTATTCCATCATTAATTCCAAATTCATAGCACGCATAGACTGATGTTCTAGCTGAGCCATTGAATTCTCAACGCTCTCCTGCCAGGCTGCCAACTCGGAAAGTTTGCCCGGTGGTGGCGGTGGCAACTCATAGCGTTTCATACTCAGTGGTTCCATGGGTAGACGATTGGCGATACGCTCGAATTCGTTGGTCATCATTTCCGTTTCAAAGGCAGTCATGTTTAGAGCAGGCAAATGCTCAAGATAGTTTTTGGTGGGTCGGTAGCGGCGGCACTCGTCTTCGACCATGGCTAGTGCGGTTTCACGAACGCCTGGCTCATCATATCCTTGATCAATGTATGGTAGTGCGTCAACAAGAACTTCACCGGCCATATTTATTATTTAAATATAGAATTATTTGAAATTATTTATATGTTTTTATAAGTTTTTGTGTTTGTGTTTAGTGGTCAAAATGTGTGGTTATAAAACATGTAGTTGTTTTGAGCTTGACACTTGACAGTCGCAATACGGGATACGATTGTGGCGCATTGACGTTACTTATATGAATTACTATTATGATTTAAGTTCAGTGAACACGTGGGTTTTGTTAACCCAAACGTACCATGTATATTTATGTGGTGCCATCTGTGATATCAGAAAGTAAATACAAATAAAATTGCTTGCATTTGCGAACTGCGTCTGCGACTTTCGAAATCACATATTTTTAACATACCTTTTATAGAAAATCTAAGAATTGCGATAAAATTATAATAACAAAAACATTTTATAAAATTTACTTTTCCAACTGTTGTTTAATTTAAGTGAATGTTAATGCCTTAACTCCCTTACAAACCATATACCAAATACCACGAACCATTTACCAGCTAAAAAAATGGAGAGTTGAATCTATACACGCACATACACATGTAAACGATAAATGAAGTATGTCAAATGATTTTTCAATGTTGACAATCAAAAACTATTGTCAAAGAAAAAACAATAATAGATAACACAATAAAATTAGCAGCTAATATATATAAAATACCTTTTGTCATCTTGCTGCTAGTCGCACATTAAATGTTTTGAAGCATTTCCTCATATTATAGGAGCTTTTTAAAAATATTACATTTGTTTTTGTTAAATGTGTATTTCAAATTGGCAGGGAATATTAGTGAGGTTAAAGACGATCAAAAAAACAATCAATAAAGACAAACTTTAATTTATGAGTTGATGTAATGTGAGCCAGTATAATTTTTTTTTGTAAACATAAAATTATTGGTAAATTGGTAATTTTTGGATATTTCAGAAATATTTTATATACATCTTCCACAAACAATAACAATATTAATATTTATGTAACATTTTTGTTATTGAAATTTTCTGATGTTTGACATTTATTTTGTATTTTCTTAAAGATTTGAGAACGCAACTCAAAATGTATAGACATAAGGAGAGATTTCTTATATGGTTTTTATGTGTTTTTTTTTGTGAGAGAAAAATCATACAATTTTACCATGTGTACGAGTGAAATGCAGTAAATGGTTCGTGGTTTTTAGTATATGGTTTGTAGTGGAGTTAAGGCATTAACGACAATAATCTGAAACGAAACGCAATCAATTCCACTTTTGACGTAGTAAACTGACAGAAAAAAACTATGTTGACGTGCTGCTACATATTTGATTCAAGCTAGCGTTTAGTTGATCAGCCAGTGTTGGTTTTAGGATAATTGGCAGTGTTCGGCGGAATCAATGCGTTTCCAAATAAGCGTTTTGAATTGTTCCAATGCACGTTTGTCAGCCATCGTATTTTTATCCAAGACGATAAGCTTGGAATTCTTCAGACATTTTGGCAATGTGGCATCAATTTTAGACGATGCGCGAATGAACGTTTTGCCAGTTCCACCAGGAGCATCGAGGAATGTTTTATCTAAACAATTGTAAAAGTTTTTTTTTAAAAGTACTTTAACAAAATGTTTTTAATAAAAAAAAAATAAAACGAATCATGATTTTTATTATATAGTCCTTAAAAAATATAAAATAATAAAATAAAAAAGACTATATTCCTCTTCCTTTTATGGTAAAACACTTTTTATCATTTACTTTCGACAAACAAAATTGCAATTTTACAGAAAAATCATACATTTTTATAATACTAAATTATTTTTATAATACAAAATTCAAACAAAAATTCTTCTTAAATTAAAAGGAAATATTTATTTAAAACAAAACCAAATACAGAATAAAATCACATAATATGCTCGAAATGCCATCTACCAAGTCGAATGCAAGTTGGGAATCTTTTCTAAAAAAGATCAATTACAGCGAAATTTATTTGTTGTAAGGCTTTATTAATTCTGTGTCCCAATTCTTGTGTGTTGCTTATTGGTTTTGCAAAAACAAGAGGACCTGGAGGCCGGGGAGGCCACAAAATGGGTCGTCAAATGGGTCGTGCGATCCATCTCTGTGGAAAAGCTTGATTCAAATATTTTCTGACTCTGGCATAATGGCATAATGGCGAATCTATAGCTCGGACTTTGTGGAGGGGATTTCTAAAACAATGACCTATTAGTATATTCACAATTTTTTTAAACTTACGCTTACTTAGAAAGGAAATTCGCTTTTGTTAGGCTTACTAAATATAGATTTAGCTTGTCTGCACGTATCAAGTGACTCCCATTTCTGTGTATGAAGTTTATTCATGTGTCTGTATGGTAGTTCTCCTGTAAGAACGGGAGATTCTCAAGCAAAGGTTCCGGTCCGATTAAAGAGGTTTCGGACACTTTTCGTGACAGTTCATTGGCAATTTCGTTTCCCAGAAAGCCTGCGAGTGGCCTGGAATTCAGAAGAGCTCTACTTAATTTTGTAGGGCTAGGAGATCAAGTGTGGAATGACAGACTCGATCTTGTTAAGTGTGTGTCAATAGCTTTCAGTGCTGCTTGACTGTCAGAAAAGAAACGTATAGTTTTGTTTGTTTTTTGTTTTTCTAGAAGGATTTGTGCACCTAGATAAATCGCATGTATCTCTGTTGCAAAGTTCAAAAGTGGTATATGGAGCTTTATATTTTCTCTACTTGAAAAGATTCCAGCACCTGATTGGCCGTCAATTCTTGAGCCATCGGTAGATAATAGATCCACTTCCTGTAAAGTGGCTCTCATTCTGCCAGTCTTCCCTTTTGGTTATGATAATCTTGAAGGATTTTCAAATGGCGTATAGCGGCTTTATGTTATCAGTTTTCATAAAGAGATTTCTTTCTATGAATGACGACTTTGTAAGGATTAGTGCATGACCGGTTTCTAACATGCGTAATGCAGTTAGATTAGCTTCGCCTTCTATAAACAAAGGAAGGGGTGTAAGAAAAGTATCTAGTGCAGCTGTAGGTGCTGTGCGCATGGCCCCTGTTATCCACATGCACGCAAGACGTTCAAATTTACCCTGGGCCACCACACTATTGAAACAAATGTCAACATTGGTCGAATCATAACTGTATAGATCCAGTAAATTACTTTAGGAGACAGACCCCATGTTATACCAAAGGCTCTGCGACACTGCCAAAACGCTTTGATGGATTTGTTGGTCTTTGTGTCAATATAATTCTCATATCCAAGATAACTCCTAAATATTTCATTTCAGCTGTGAGCTTTAGTGTTTCATTGAAATGTATTGGATATTTGCTAAGTTCATACTTTCTTTTATGTGAGAAGAGAACCAGTGCTGTATTTGAGGGGTTAATACACCATTTTTCTACAATTCTTAATGCTTGTTGCATATCATTTATAATTGTGCTTTCATCCTTTCCGGATATAAGGATTTCTATACCATCGGCAAAGCCAATTGTATAGTACCCTAAGCTGTTTAGGACTTCAAGTTGTCCATCTATTACTAGACACAACATGAGAGGTGATTGTGGACATCCTTGTACAACTTTTGCTTGTAGATTGACTCCTTTAGAGTCACAGCAAATCGTAAAATTTTGTAGCATGTTGATCATCCATTTGATCATCATGTCGTCAATTCCGAACTCGATGGCCGCTAGTTTAAGCGGAAGTTCATTTTATTGCAAGCTCCCCCTATGTCTAGAAATACTGAAAGATTTTGCTGTTTGAGAATGCTTGATTGTTTGATGTCTAGTAATAGTAATATTGTAAGAGAGTAATAAAAAAACACCACTCGACATTTTATCACCGAAAATACGAAGATTGGGTCTATCGGTCTTCCTTTTGTTTACAGGATATTTATCCGGCCCATTTTTGTTTGTAGTAAACTTTTATTTTCTTTCTTGTCTGAGAAGCAAAAGACTCATTCAAAATATTCGAAAGATACTTCAATAACACGGCATTCTTCAAATTAGCACTAGATGTTCAACCGAAAAAAATCGAAACAACTTCAACAGAAGACATTCTGAGTGGACTCAAGCACCCTTCAAAACACACATTTTAAATTTTATCTCAACCTATCCTCAACCCCTAAGTACTCTCTATGTCGTCAATAATTTGTACACATTCATATACATCCTAATCACACTCACACTTTACCGTAAATATTATAATAATGCTATATACAACCGTAATTTATTGAATAATTGAATGACGTATATTTTTCTCACCTCTATAACGTATATAATTTGTGCATGGCAAGCTCGAGTCACAGAGGAAACTACACATTCTGAATGGCGTCCATTCATGTCATTTAAGTATAATTGATCGTTTCTGAAGTACTCACACATCTTCATGGTTTATATATATATATACAAGTAGTGTGCATTATTTATTCAATATATACATTAATAGGTATATTTATTATTATTCTTGTATACGTTTTTTTTTCTGTGTCTTGACGAACAAATATATAATATAATCTTCGAATTCATATGGATACGCACGACTTGCACACACATATAAACATACTTAAATATACACATCAATCCATTTCTCACATGCATTAAAATAATAATTAATATTATGCTTTCGATCTACTATAAACCATCCAGAGTATATGTGCTCGTTAATTCAACATCATATAATAAATGATTGTTCATGATATCACGTTATTCTTCAAGAAATGCACACGCGACTTCTGGTTTATAAGCCCGACGAGCCGCCAAGTCGATCCGAGCAGACGGACACAGAAGAAGATTAATTCTGATGTGCATCCAACAATAAGATCCCAGCAATATGCGTTTGCTTTGTGACATGGCTTCGCGCGCATTTATTCCGCGTGCGTGCTTGCAGCTCTATTTTCTACTTCTTGTCTTGAACTGAAGCACCACTTGGCAATTCAATCCACGCATCAAACGACTTAGATTTTAAAATTGTAGGTATTTTCATGGATCATTACGTGTTATGCCCGCATATAAGCAACGAAATGCTAAGAAAACACTTATCACCTGAATGTGGAGTTGAATGGTCTCATTAAAGACGGACTCAATCGAGTGTATAATATGATGATTCATGCGAAGTGACTTCATATAATTTGAAGACCAATTGAGCAGCTGCTGCTCGGGATTGTTGTTTTTTGGACGCGTGAATACGATATAAATGAATTTGTGTTTACACTGTAATAGTTTAACAGACTTTGTATATATGCAATTAAATATATGTTTGGCTACAGGGCAGATCGGGTCAACAGAAGTCAGACAAACAAATATTAATTATTTAAGATCCGTTAAATAGAGTGTTTCTTTAAAAATTAGTTTACATTTCCTTAATTTTTTATTACTTTTTTATCATTGAAAATGATTTGGAGGATGTTTTGTTAATATTGTATATATAAAACATAACACATAATTACGAAAGTGCGCGGGTCAAAAACTAAAAATGTGTACGAAAGTCGGCGGAATGAAGTCCATTGTTGAAAATTACATGCACAGCTTATTAGCAAAAACCGAAGTAAAAACTGATAGCGGGATGAGTGTCCGCTGGGCGAAAGTCCATTGACATTTTTACTAAAATTGTTGCTATACTTTTTGTGATATACCAAGCAATGCAGTTGCTCTCATTAGATGTTTAATAAATAAAATTATTGATAAGCTTTTATTCGATTTTAATTTAGCTATTTCCAAAGACTATTTGTTATTCATCTTATTGAATCCTGTAATCCCTTGTGGGACATAGGGCCAAAGTAAACGCCTGAGCGATATTTTTGGAGATCGGAAAAGGACATTTTAAATACAGATTGCCTTTCGAACATAAAACACCAACCACATTTTGGAGGAAATAATCCGCTAAGACGTCAAAGTTGTATTAAAAATAAAAGAAAAAAGTAATATTTAAGGGTGGAAGGGGATTTCCCCTATATATTTATTTAAAATACATATAATTTAAAAACAATGAATTAAATCGGATAACCCCTTACTGGAGATATCATATCTTGGACACGATTCTGAAAGGAAATTAAATTATTTCGGATTCCCTTTACAAACACAAAATCATCCGCTAGAATTTGGCAGTTAAACCATTTGCAATTAATCTCAAAGGATTACGAAAATGTTTAAAAACTTCACCGATGTCACTTTGTCTGCAGAAATTCATAGTGAACGGCGTTCTAAAGTATACATCAGAAATTCGAATGTTTGCTGATGTCTTCGAGTTGGTCCAAACACACTTATAAAGCCACCATTTCAATTTCTCCGAATTTATTATTATTTTTATTTATTTATTTATTTTATTTTCCATTTGTTTCGCTCTTCGTGTTTTTGCACTATTTTGAACTAAATTCTGAAAGTTCCTTCAGTCTTTATCAACATAAAAAAAATCATCGATCTTGCTCTTCACAAGAGGACTTGCTAATATTTGTATCGAAGCACCTGTGGCAAGGCAGTTAGATTTTGATGTTCTTTTCCGTCCAGTAAACAAAAAAAAATAATTAAGAAAAGAATAATGGTTGGAAAAAACTCCTTCGCTATATATTTGGTGATGTAAATGTTTTTATTGCAGTCAAAATAAAAAAATATTATTTATTCCATATAATTCCTAAAAATAAATTAAAATTAATAAAAATTGTTTACACATTTTTATAACTGTGACAGTAACAGACCTTTTTGCATCAGCTAAAGAAGGAAAATTGCACTTGAAGTTAAAGGTCCCGTAATTTTAAGATTCAACATAAAAAAAAAAGTGTGTGAGTTGCAGAAGTCACAGGGGGATGTGTAAACATCATATATATAGTATATAGTATATAT
>JANSTU010029422.1:0-12241 GCA_027564075.1 Bolitophila hybrida
CCGATACGAACATATGGTGTAAATATGAACTCAATCCGTGCAGTGGTTTAGGAGGAGAAGCGTTACAAACTCTGAACAATCGTTTTTATATATATAGATAGATGTACTTGACATTGATATATATTTTTCACCCATTCAATAAAAAAAACTGCCGCCTGATTCACCCTATATTTTTTACCCACGAAATGTTGATATGTTGAAGGATTAGAGTCTTACTTTTCTCAGTACTTAATCATATTATATTATATTATTGAATCTATACAATACTTACATAATGCATCCACATACTAATTTTGGAAAGAACTCGACAGGCATTATGTCGCTTGTCTATTTGTCTAACTTTTCTTCGATCAGAAATATTTTCCAAGTAAAGTAATGATAAACTAGAAAGCAATAAAGCATACATACAAAATTATTTTCGTATTTCTTTGTAATGTTCATATATTTCATAGCCACAAGGCCATGGCCTTTCAGATTCAATATAATAAATAAACAATGCACGCGCATGCATACAAATAAATCTATTATTACCGAACTCCACGACCACGACCCACGGCAAACGATAAACCATATTAAAAAAAAACGATAACGTCAATACCACAATGCCGAATTGTATTATATACAAAAAAGCTTTTTCCTTTCACAGATTCTTTCTTTGTTTTTTTTTTTAAATGAATGTAATAGTTTGCATAACTCAAAAAAGCATAAAAAAATACAAAGCTCAACTTGTTTATGTTCAGAAATTAAGATAAAGGTCAATGAATTGTCACTAAGCTTAGAAGAATACGCAACACAATTTTCAAACCCTGATCGAAAGCCTAAAAGAACAAGATGAGCTTATCTGATTTTCTTTTTCTTTTCTGAACTACAAAGCACAATTTGACTAGTAATCTAGAAATTTACCAAAGGCGGCTCCTAAAACATAGTATTCTCAGAAAAAAAATTAGGTTCTTTTTGCCAAAAATGACCTACATTGAACATCGGAAGAATTGGCATACAAACAAAGGAGGCTTTTTTTGTCAAAAATCACCAAATTTGGACATCGGATTCATCCGCGGTGGTCCATCTTTTGGTCCACTTTTGAACTAAGTGCTACTAATGACACTGACAACTTTAGCGCGATAAATTGTTGACAGTAGTTTAGTATGAACCTTCCGTGGATAAACAATGAATCGCTATTTGGAACAACATTACTTTTAAAGTCGATGTTTGTTGACAAAAAAATCGGAAGAAATGAAGCACCTACCGAACGCGGAATTCGAAAGTTTATTGATTAATTGCTTGAAACTGGAATATTGGTTGATACCACACGTGTACCTCATGCTTGTCCTATGCGTACAGTCGAAGCAATCGCGAAGAAATCAACAAGTTGGCGTTTGTTACGGTGGCCGGTAACATGGTAACCGACTTTTTGCTGCCGGAATTGGAGAATATTGATGTCGATGAACTCTGGTTTCAACAAGACAGCACTACGTGTCACACTGCCGCTGTAGCATCAATCTTCTCCGCACAAGATTAACTCCAAGACATAATATCTTACGAAGAGATATATATTACAAAGAGCTCATTTCTAATATTTGAATTACCTATTAAATTTAATAACAAAAATGTACGATTCATCCTTATCAACTGCACAATAAGTTGTGATAAGTAAATATCGCTACTACTTAGCCAATTGACCGAATTACATTTTACCAAATTTATTCGTCCGAATGGCAATTTAGGTGATAGGGTATTATTTTCAATGAGCATGAATTCAATTTTGTAACTTTTACAGGTCACATTTAATTGAATTGGTAAAAAAATAACTGCTATCTGGGCAGAAATACATTTTGCGGAGTGCGATTTTGAAGAATGCAAAATAAATGTATGGCGTTGTGAATATTTAAATTTATTGGTAAGCATTTTTTAATTGTTGCCTGATGCCTTTTGACAAGAGGTGAAATTGACAGAAAGCGTGGAAGAGTTATTGGAAATACTAATTGGAATAGATGATACAAGGTATTCATTGAAAATGTTGTTTGAAAATGGTGGAATAAGATTAGATGATAAAGAAATTCCAAGGTTACGAACATTACGACATAATACACGAGAGGAAAGTTTGTGATTTAGGAGTGGAGAGTAGATTGTTTGTTTTTTTCTTAACTTTTTGAACTTTGCAAAATTTAAAATACTTATTATTAAATACAAGACTAATGAGGGAGGACTCCGTAGGGAAAAGGTGTGAGGGAATTGAGGACACGAGGTTAGGTGAAAATGAAAATGAAGAGAAAATGAAAATCGAGGAACTCATTAGTAATATTTCTACGAGGAACTTTTAGGACATTCTCATTAAAGTCCCGAACAATTATAATTTCACTATATTTCGTGGTTAAGCTTACTAATAATTGGTCGAGAACATCAAATTCATTGACAGTGGTTGTATATTATGCCAAAAAGGATGGTGGTCGCTGGGAAATAATCTCTATGAGTAAGTAACTATAGAAGCTGGAAGACCATCACTGGAGAAGGAGGCAGAAATAATTTTAGTTTTCAAACTACAGCTAGCATATATAAGTTACTCCACCAACACTTTTAATATTGAGATCCGACCGAAAAAGATTGAATCCAGGTATTGAAACAGATTTGGAGGAGATATTAGATTTTAGCGATGTTTCGCTTATTGCAATTATATATTATAATTATTAGAATCTAGAAATATATTTCTCAACTCATCAATTTTGGGAAATATACTACTGACATTTAAGTGACAAATGTTAAGACAGTAAGTGTTAGGCAAAAATATTGATTTTAGTAACACATTATTAGCAGTACAAGAATTATCGTTACGGATATCAACACAAAATAAATAATAATAAATAAATATTAAAAGGAATATATTTACAAAACAGGAGTACCACACTCATTTATTGCCACATTTGCTCAAAAATTCAGGACGCAGGGTGGATGGATCTCACGAGGTGGTTGTTTTCCATGGAAAATGTTGTGAGGGACAAGCGGAGACTGTGGACGATGGGGCAGGCTTGCAGATGTAGTTAAAAGCTCATTTACGGTGAAAACTGGTAGACTCCGGCTTTTCTTGGAGACTGTTTTTTTTGAAGCATCAGTGCTGAATGTGAGGAACATGGCTTTTGCATATCAGTATATAAGTATTTGACGACGTCTTAGGGATCTTAGGTACTGGGACAGCTGGTTCGATGGGATGCAAATTAAAATGGTCGGAAAGTCGTCGTTTTGAAGATGATGTTGCGACAAGGACGTGGAGCTCAGTGGGGTCGGTTATTCGGCGAGATTCATTGGAGTCGATAGTTCGAATAAAAACAAAGCCATTGTACGCGTGGACTTAAAGAAATAATATTAATTTTTGTGGTGGACAATTTTTATTTGTACATTTCTTTCTAATTTTCGTGTACGAATTAATTACTAAGTTAATGTCTTAATTCTTATTAAAACCACACTGAGCGAAAACAGTAATTTAAAGGAAAATGTGTATATTTGTGTTTGATTAAAAATAATTAATAACTAAAAGAATTAAAAAAAACTACTAAGTTGATAATTTGACAAATAATTTGTTGTATTGATCATTTAGTAGTCATTACTACAAGCAAATTAAAATTTAAAATTTAAAATTAGCAGAGAATCGTAGCCTAAAATTGTAGATTATTTGTATAGGTATATCACTACTTTTTTCTATCGGTGCAAACACTGTCTCATTGCTCGGAAGTACATACGCACACGGTAGACATATAGCTTCTCACCCCTCAACCACATACACCCCAAACCGTCATGTTTTCTTCGTGATTCTCTTTTTCAACATTTGCCTTTCTAACGTTTTTAATTAAATAAGATTTGTGTGCTGTGTGTTCTGTAAGGTTTTTGTGGTTTTTTAATTAAACCTAATTCTTGAGACACGAGGGTGTTTGCAATTCAAGTGTATACATACCTGTGAGATAGCTGTATATCAGAGGTATACTGCTAAGGCGTCAAAGTCTTTGCACCCAGGTGTGTGGAGGTGTTGTAAAATTGAAGCAATTAATTATGCCAGAGAGCTCTTGTTTTTGCTTCGAATTATTTTCAGCTCGTATATATAATTATATATTATATACATATTTATCGGATGGTTAACATGAGAAACACGACCGCCTGTTCCGTGTATCAATTTCCGCCACCGACAAATTGCATCCGCTATTGCATGCTAGGCTCCTCACGTACACACACATAAACACACTCCATGCACACACTACACTCAACACAAATATTGTAAATGGCTAATTTATATTAAATGCACAAACACATAATTGTAATAGCTCCGCAAATATACGCATTTAATAACCGGGGCATGGCGGGAGGGTTGTTTGTGTAAGCACTAATATACCATATTATAATATGATTGATTGGTAGGTAGCTAAATGTTTGCTATTTATGCATAATATGGTTTGTTATGCTCCGTCCTCGGGAAAGCCGTGTCTTCGTGTGATTCGAGTGCGATATGCTGATATTATATATATACATACTATATAAATTAGTTATGTGCTCAGAATGCGCTACATGCGTTTATTATAGGAAGGGGTTGAGTATTAAATAATACCATGCAAACAACACCCTCAATTAACTGCAATGATGCCTTCGTTGTCAATGCATATGCATGTGTAAATACATCTCCAAGCTATCAGGATTTAACTAATTGGTCTTAGTATTATTAGTTGATGCTACGCGTATATTATGACGTATGAACATTGACTTCTTATGTTGTAATTGAACACACACATACATTTACAAACAAGTTTAATGATGTTATGCAAAACACGCGTACGAAAAGGACACATGAGGGTATATGACAGACGATATTTATTTAAATACTTTGTTATCTGATCAAGACCCTCTCGAATTTCATAAATATTTTCAACATTGCCTTAGGACCTAACCTCGGAAAAATTAAAAACCTAATATCATGTATTTTAAACAACCCTTACAATATACAACATATGCATTACACACATAACATATATAAACACAGAATAATTAGGTGAAAACTTTGTAGCGATTATTGGAAAGCGCCACACCCACTGCACTATTTATACGCACCTACATAATACAATGTAGAAGCGGGGGTTGCGATAGAAGTAGGCGTGAATGGCGTAGCTTAGATTAAAGTTTTGCACAGAAGAGCAAAGTATAATTACATTTAAAATGGAAATGTTATATTGTTCATTTAAAAATATTTAGAATAGTTTATTGAATATAAATATGTGAAAGGTCAAAATGCATATAAAAGCATCTATCAATATTAGTTATATTAGAATATAAAGACATACATGATTTATACATTTGTAGACCATCTGCACTTTAACTGTTTATCAAACTGTATTCGTCAAACCAGAAATTTTAATCTGGAATTGATCAGACGTTTCTTTAAAAAATGACACACAGCTTCAAAATAGGCCTCATCATTGGTCCCAAATTTCTTTCCTTGGAGCAACTTGTTGCTGTACTCAATGCCAAGGCACACACACTTCAGTGTAGATAAATCCTACGGACCTGTTCCCAATTCCGTCCGGAGAGCTATAACTCGCCAATACACAAAGTGTGTTGTACACACCGTTGAGCACAGCGGTTGCCTGGCCTTGCTCAAGGGAGCTACTGGATCTTGCGGGTGTGGGGTTGGAAGCAGATTCGCAGGAATATTAAATAATTACATTCACAATTTGCATTTTATTATGCCAATGTCCTAATCCTAATCCTAATTCTAAACATATACACATTCTTAAAAACTACTTACATACTAGACTTTGGCCAAAATTGTCTTCCGTGGTGGCCCCACGTGGCTCTCGGGCGTGCTGTGCGATGGGGTCCGCATGTGGCTCTCGGGCGTGCTGTGCGATGGGGGCCGCATGTGGCTCTCGGACGTGCTGTGTGATGGGGGCCGCACGTGCTGTGCGGTGCGGTGGAGGGTGTGCTAGAACCACGGAGTTTGCGGCTCTGCCCTTCTGGCTTGTTGGTGGCTGCAGATGGCTTCGGGGTATATCGGTGTGGGTCACACGTGGCTCTCTTATGAGCTGGGCAAAGGATCCTCGAACGTGGCTCACCTGTGTGCTGGGCGTAGTCTAACTGCACGTGGCTCTCTCCAGTTCGAAGCGGTTCCGCTGACCCGTCCTTCTTCAACACACTGTCCTTTTTCTCCAAATCACACTCACATACACAACCTTCCTCTTCGGCTCTTCAAGCTAAACTCCCGTTTTCTCTTACCGTTGCCATCCGGTCCATCTCCCTTCTCCCACTTAAAATCTAATTCCAATTGCGTTCAGTGCCTCGTCAAATCATTAGTCATTAGTCATTGCGCACGCAACAAACATTTTAAGGTCTGCGAACAGGTAGAAGTCAGATGGGGCTAGATCTGCGGAATATGGGGGATGTGGCAGCAATTCGAATCTCAAATCGTTTTATTCCACCATAGTTTTCATCGACTTCTGTATCGGTGCATTGTCTTGGTGATACCGAGGTTTTTTCTTTGCCATGTGAGATTTTTTCTGCTTGATTGCGTCATCCAATATATCCAATAATGCAATTTAGTAGTCGCTGTTGATTGTCTGGCCCGTCTGAAATACAGACATACAGACGCCATAACCTTTCCTGCTGACGCTTTGGGCGGTTATCCTCTCGACACCGGGGTATAGTCATAGATCCATGTTTCATATATTTAAAAGTACCGATGCACTCTGAATCATCTATTTGATCGGACAAATCAATTTTAAAGATAATATTTTTATTATTTTTTGAAAAATTACACTTTCTGGTTACATTTTTTTCTTGATCAAATTTTAATTCTACGTTTTTGGAGCTAAAATCCCTATCAACCTTTTAATGACATATATAGTTGGAAAACACCTTATGAATCACGCTTAGGGAAATCAACCCTTGGGAACGGCGGATAGAGGCTCAAAGAATAGGACCCAATGGCTTTTTAGTCAAAAATTTATTGGCGACAATTGTCACAAACCTTACAGAATATCCTGCTGGTAACATTTAAAATAAAATAAGTCGCAAATCACCTCAAAATAATTAAAATAAATAAAACTCCCAAAAATGATGTCCGATTTCCTTTTTTTAAATAGGTATTTACAGTACCATTAATTCTATATATAAAATCATTTCCCGCTGACGTGTTCACCCTTAAAATTATTATATTATTATTATATAAAAAATCATTTCCCGCTGACGTGTTCACCCTTAACATTATTATTACCTTATTATACCTAACTCCCTAACTAAACTTCAGCCCTTTCGCGTTTTTGGCTTGAGAATCATGTTTTTTAGCCTTTTTTCGAGCATCTGTCGTTTTCGGGGAATTGTTGTTTTCAGGGAATTATCGTTCTCGGGGAATTGTCGTGCCACCCTAAATTTTATAACAAAAAAACCTAGAGGGAACAAAAACTTGGAGGAAAATAAAAATATTATAAGCAGGATACACACAAAAAGAAATAGACTCAAGTACAAGAAGATAAAGATGTGTGGAAAAGAGCGCAAACTAAGTAAACCACGAAAGTTGGTCACAACAATGCCGAAATCAAAGAATAGTGGATATGAGTGCTATAATTTATAAAAGAGCCCATATAAAAAATCTTTTTAAAACAGCTGATAAAAACCAATGAGGAACGGCCTATAAAATTAAAACGAGCACAAAGAAAAGCGGTCCTTTATAAAATGACATGAACGTTAGAATGCTACAGAAAATGGACGATGTACAGGCTAATTCGAGATTTAAATACTTGGATAAACAGGCCATTTCTACTTCACTCAGTTCCTAACGGGCACAGAAAGTTTCGTAGTTACCTGTGTCGAATTGGCAAGTACACGTCTGCGAACTGTCCCAAATGCACGAGTTTCGGCAAATCATTAATTAAAGGAAATTAATAGAAAAGGAGTCGAGCTTAAAAGCAAAAATATTATAAAGACAATGTGTGACCAAAAAAGATATTATATATATGCGGCATACATTGTAAACTAGATTCGCGGATTATTCACATAATACAATTTACAAAAAACAATTTACCTAAAACAACTTACATAAAAACAATGTACATAATAACAATTTACACATATCAATTTACGTAAAACAATTTACATAACATCAATTTACATAAAACAATTTACATTAAATAATGTATATAAAAAAATATTCTATGAACAACACCTTTTAAATCACGCTTATTGATAACAACCCTAGGGAATGGCGGATAGAGAGTCATGGTACGCCAACAGCTTTATAAAAAATTCATTTAAGTAAATAATTTTATATATTTTATATAAATAAACAATTCACATAAAACAATTTATTTTATGTTAATTGTTTTATGTGAATTTTATTTTATGTAAATTGTTTTATAATTATATATTATGTAAATAATAATTATGTAAATTATTTTATGTAAATCGTTTTAAATAGATATTCAAGCCTATTGGCGAAGAGTAGTAGTAGTAGTGTAGTTAGTTCTATTCCTTCCCTTCCAAAGCAATATAGGTAGTCCTGGGAGGTCTCAGGTAAGGAGAGAGGAGTTCGTTTTAGTGTTCAAAAATCTTACACTCCTTCAAGTTAGATGGATATTTTGAAAACCACCTCCATAGAAAAATCATCAGAAAGTAACGTCGATTATGACCACTTGCATCGGTTTAACGATTTTATGCTCACCGAACAAAAACAATAATCGTCTTCCAGAATTTAGGGGCCGATATTTTCCCACTTGACCGTTGTCGTACAGATACACAATACACATCCGAAAGTAAGTAGTTAAAATATGCAAAATAATGATTTCTTGTCAAGTTTCACCTTCATGACTGCACATAAAATATTATTCAAGATTTAGAGATGTTAGAAAAAACAAATCTCATAATTTATTTCAGGGAAATCTACAAAACCCAAAACCCCCCAATGTCGCCACCACTCTCAAATCGAGAATGAGGAATGTCGAGGTAGTAAGTAAAAAATTTGTATGAGTATTTGGAAATTAAAAAGCTGTGCGCGCGATGGGTGTCTATATGTGAGTTTTTTTTGTGAATTCCTTAATCAAGCCCCTAAAAGCTTAAAACGAACCCCTTTTAATCTGATTTATTTAGATTTTATTGCTCAACATTTCATAAAACATGATTTAATTTCGTCAACCAGTAGTACAAAAAAAATATTACAAATAATCGATTATCACGTTATTTACATATTTTCCACGTTAAATGAGCTGTGCGAGAGAGAGTATGCACAAATAAATTATATTGTGTAATGCCTTGCATTTTTAATGGTCTATGGTTGTGTGTTTGTTCGGATTTTTCGCATTTATTATACATTTTTTTATTCACAAAATTCATGTGTGTATTTTAAATAAATATTCCTGAATTATTTAATTTTGTATTTATGTGGTGTTAAAATGGCTGCATATTTGAGCGCGTTATAATAAAAGGGGTGACATTATCAAAATACAAAATAAAAACGATTACGATGCTTTAAACCTTTAACGATGTGCATATTTTATGAGCGATTCAACAATGGGTCAAAGTAAAATACGTTTGTTTGGAGGTTCAGAAAGTGTTTTCTTATGTAATATTTAATGAATAATAATGTAAATTATTTCAATTGTTGATTGTGTAATGTTGTTGCATGAATGCATGTTGAAATTTATTATCTACAATAATTTATACTTGGAAGATATTTTTTAAAGCACACATTCTTCAAGCCTTTCTGGGTATACAACTATTTCATTTTTAATATTTGTTAACTATTTTCTGACTTAATATATTCAGAAAGAAAAACTAAAATTGTAAAGCGACATTTACAAATAACTCTGGACCAAATGATCATATATCAATTTATATGAAATTAGAAACGCCCACAACCATTAAAAAAAACAATAAACACACTTCAGTATATTTCAATGTTTGCATGGTTATTTTTTGGCTATAGACTTCACCACAGAAATGCGTTAACATAAATTTTCAAAACAATCATTAATCTCGGCGATCCATGAACAATTGCACTGGCATGCTGAAATGAGCTTTTTATGGGCGTGCGACCGCAACAACAATGGCTAGCACGCGATTTTATATCTGCGTTTACATGTCGAAAAGCTCGTGTCATGCAACGCATACAATTATGATTAATTTGAAACGATGCGGTCGTTGAATATATAATTATAGGTTTTTATTGTGTGTTATAGAGGCATATATTTAAGAAAAGATGTATATCCTTTGATGTGTGCATATATTATACAATAATTTACATTGTATACAATGTGGAAATGTGGGTCAAGGCTGATAAATTTTCAATTAAAAGAGGGAGTTAGCTATCAATTAGATACTGTAATTGTTATATTAGTCTGGATCGATTGAACACATTGACATCAACAGTTCTCATTAAATGAGTATTCACACTATGCCAACGATGTTTTAAATGAAAAAAAACAGTAATTGTATTCGAAATGTAAAGCCGGTTTAAAATATTCGAAATCCTCTGTATAATATATTGCTGAACCATGTCGAAAGCTGTCACATTCCATTCAGGTGGTGTAGATTGTTTTAATACTGACAGCGACAAACAGAATAAATTTTATCTATTTATATTCTTTATTTATGAACACTGAAATAATTATACAATTACCTTTCGACTTTTTGAACCATGTAGTATATGTATATGTTTCTTTGCCCAAGCCTAACAGCTTACAACCAACTCCATAAAAACATTATATAATTTCGTCAACATAGCGGTAGTATAAACATATATTTCAAATAATCGCTTATCATACATATTTACATATATATTGCCTAAATAAATTATATTGGGTGATGCCTTGCTTTTAACATTATATGGTGAGTGAGGGAATAAAACTATTTTAACTATATTATATATATGTTAGATGCATACTCTATACAATTTAGCTTATCATCGAATATCAGACCGAGTTTTGTAGTAGTTAATAATTTTTATTGGAGTTACACCAATTCGACACTGCCAGAAGATCGTAATTAATTGTTTGTATTTTACTGTGCATAGATGTAGGTTAACTTGAATAATAGAGCTGGACATCTTCAGCATACAGATGATACTTAGTCTCCGGGTGTAGAACTAGTGGTAGGTTATTATTAAAAATAGAGAAGAGCACTGGACCATTAACCGAGCCCTGCGGAACTAAAGAACTAACAGGTTGAAAATGTGACAAACTTCCTCCACATTGACTTCTTTGGTCTAATTAATGTGTGATAAGTGAAAAGCCGATGTGCAAAAGTTAAAGAAAGAAGTCAATTTATTGCACAATGAGAGAAGGTGTCAAATGCTTTTGAGAAGTCGAGCAGGAGAAGAGATGTAGATTGTTTCATGTCAAGTTTCCGGTACATTTCATTTAATGCCGGAAGAATGGTAATGGGTCTGAAATCTTTAATACCACATGATCGATTACTTTTATTCATAGGTAAGATTCTTGCCCGTTTCCATGATATTGGGAACGTGGATGAAAATATGTAATAGAATAGGAGGACAAGCTTTTTAATGTATACAATAGGTAAACTATATTGTTAGGAGAAGTTCGGTAAAATTAATGTTTCTAAAATAATATTCAGGAGACACAGTTGAAGACGAATGAAGAATTAGAATATGTTGTCAATGAAGATATCAGAAAATTGTTAAATTGTTCATTACTACTATAAATGTAGACTATGTAGACACATTGTAATTCTACACAGACCGATTATTTTTTCAAGCAATATGTCTCTAAAATAAGGCAATCTGAATTCTCGAATTGAACCGTGGTTGCTGATTTTTTAATATGATTACTACCAACAAGTGGAGCGGAATCTATATTCGAAGAATTATATACGACATTCCAAAGCATAGACGCATCAGTTCGTAGATTATGAACATTGTTAAGTTTTATATTTATTTTGAAATGTGGAAATTCAGTTCCAATTGGTGACAAACAATAGGTAGGTATACTTGATAATAGACGCAGGGAATGATGGGAAAGAGTATTTAACAATCGGGTTGTTTGAGCTTTTGGTGGATAACATATTACATTATCATTAAAGTCGCCCATTAAAAAAACGTCATAATAGTCCGGCAACTAGACTGATCTAGATTCCGGACTAAGATATCATTAATTATGTTAAGCTCGTCGGTTGCTGGGAGCTTATATAAAGCGTGATCCATTTCGAGGTTCCCTACTTTTTCAAAGAAAAAAACACAGAAAATTCAAATTTAATGGGGAAT
>JANSTU010029433.1:0-12238 GCA_027564075.1 Bolitophila hybrida
CACGAGTGGTCAGGTCATGCTAATGTGCTGTGCTACTCCTATTGGAGCTACTGTGCTCTAACACTCACAACACATCCTCGATTTAATTTACCCTGACTTTGCAGGGCAAATGAGCATATTTTTGAGATATCTCTATGCACCGAGATCTAACTTGCTATTTTATATTTGGAATCGTGAATCATCAACGCCATCAACACTTATTGTTCTATACAGGGTGCGTGTGTTATATGTTAATTGATGGCATTAACCTACTGATTTAAAGTGCTACATTCGATAAACACTTCGGTCTTCCGGCCGGGATTGAACCGGCGACCTCCCATAAGCCAGGCCAACACGTTAACCCACTCGGCTATGGCTATGGTTATGCTGCATTACATTACATCAAATGAACCAAAGATGGAACCTGGTCAAGAATGTGAAAGAGAGATTAAAAAGGTAATACCTACATAAATTAATATTAAATTAACATTGTTCTTATTTTCAATGTTCTGTCTATAACTATGGTTGATGGAAAAGTAATGCAAATTTTTGCACAGACTGTCTCGTCATCATATTGTACGGTATGGAATGCAAAAAAAATCGCAGTTAAATGAAATAGAATAAACTGAAATTGGATAACTTTTAAGTTTGGTATATCTGCACTTTTAAAGGCAGATTGAATTTAAGAATTGAATTATATTACCACTTTTTCCGGATTTAACAAAACTTCATAGAGTAATAAGTTGTAAAAATAAATAATTTATTAGACATATTATTTACACATTGTATTTGATATTGGAAATCTTTAAGTATATAATTCTAACACCATGTTTAAGTAAACTACAAAACATATTTACAGACAAAAGATCTACAGATTTATTATTCTAAAAATATATTATTAACAAAATATTATAAAATAGAATATATAAAAGGCAGCACAAAGTAATAACAATTTTTTCATAATTATTATCCTGCAAAATATTACTTAACATAAAATATAACTTAAATTATGTAAATTATCATGTTGAAAATGACTTTTTTATATTGCAATATATGAAATTGATGAATATTGTTTTCCGGACTAACCAAAATTCTCAAAGTGATGAATGAAATAGGGTAGTTTTCGTCCTTTATTTACTTCATCACATGCAGACATAACACTTTTGGTTAATGGTCGTGGACCACACGAGAAAACTCCAATTTTGGAAACCTGCATAATAAATAAATGACTTTATTTTGATAAAAATATAATTTTAGAGACGCATTTACATAGGAATGTTTCTTCTGGACGAACTTCAAGAAACTGGACATATCTGGACGGCCAAAATGATTTACCGCTTTCAAGCCCGTAAACATCGATGTCTTAGACAATCTCTGGAAATGATTTTCGCAAATATACTGAAATGCAAAAATGATTAAATGTCATTATAAAGATTTTTTATAGTATTCGCAAAACTCACCAGCATGGTAGTTCTAAGATCGAATTTATGGAAGAACTGTGTTATGAAAATATGAATTTCCAAGACGTTTGTGACGTCACGTTTCTCAACATCTCTGAGCACATCGATGAACCATTCAAAATGTTTGTGTGAAGGACAAATCCATAAGAAATAAACTTTCTTGCATGCCACACCGGAATAACGATTAGTACTAGTGCCAAACACCAAATCGTTCAGGATAGATGCGTATGGAGTGACACCAATACCACCGCCAACCATGACAGCTACTTCGAACTTATACCAATCTTGGTTTCCACCACCAAATGGTCCTTCGATACGCAGTTTTGGTTGATCCTCTGGATTGTAGTTGCATGGATCAAAATAGTTTCTTAATTTCCATGTCCATGGTCCTTGCGCTTTAATATGACAGCTGAGACAGTTCTGATGCGGTGCTGAAGTTAAGGTAAAACTGTGCATTTCATTCGGGCGAAAGGCCGTACATGATAAGCGTACCCATTGTCCTGACAAATACTTAAGATTCGGCGGTCGATAAAACTTAATCTTAATAACATCTGATGGCAGTAGTTCTGTTTCAATTACATCAAGTGCCATGTACTTTGTACGCAGTGAAACGATTTTGTCTAATGTAAACACTATACCAGGACCAATGAAAAACAACCAAAATCTTGGAGGTCCTGTTAATCTAGCTAGACCATGTATCAGGCACAGTACATATAAAAGAACATACAATGAGTGGACAGTCCAGAAATAATTGTATGCCTTTTTTCTTATTGTCGGATGAGCAAAAACAAAAATCAAACACATTATAACGAAAAGCATCACTCCGGTTACACCTAAAAAACACATATTATATATATATATATATATAAGTATATTCATTGATTCTATATTGAAGAAAAATACGTTACCAGTAACAGTTTGGAACAACCAGAATGTAATATCCGGCTTGTAGTCTGATGTGAAATGAACTTCTCTGGTAAGACAGCGTAAATTCTCAAGAGACTGTGTAGACACATGGTAGAAGTTGACGAGGTGACCAACGGAGTGCAGGAGCGAGAAAAAAAGGGCCGTACAAGCAGCAATCTTATGAAATTGAATGTGTGAGTCCAACGGAATGTATTGTTGGATAGGAAACTCTTTCAATTTGGTTATAAGGTTTCTGGACATTGTGAGCAAAAGTAGCGAATAACAAAATGAGAGAGACGCAGCGCTTCCACGGGTAATTGCAATGCCAACACCCATTATATGTCGCAAATCGGTGTGTTCAGCCATAAATGAGTAATGTATAAAACGTTCCACAAACAAGGCAATCGTAATTACATAAAACAAGAATAGATAGAAAATATTTTGGCGATTCTCCTCCACAAACGTTGTGTACGCATCCCATTTGGACAGAAGCCAGTGTCTACGAGAGTCTGTCATAGGTTCGATTTGGAATGAAGTCATACGTGCAACATTTGTTGAAGTATCTAGGAAATTCTGCTTGGCACCTTTGCAATCCAATCCGATAGCCACAAATTCACCTTTATACTCTTTCATCATAAGCTTAAAATCTTGGTAAGTCAAATGATTCTTGTGTTCTAATCCAACATCCTGAAACATTCCATCTATCAGTTTCGTAACTTGATCATCTTTGATACTTGTAGTTCGTGCAATTTCGACCAACGATCGCATCATTTCACTTAGCTCGCCCTTATCGATGACGCCATTTCGATCATTATCACACATATCGAATATGATTCTTAATTTATCATCGGTCTTGCCTCTAGAGAATAGTACTACAGTCTCTAAGAACTCCTGGAACGATATGCGCCCATCTTGATCCTTGTCGACGATATTGAACATTTTTCTAACGAACATGTCGTCCGGTTTCATACCTAAGGCTGATGCAAATTCAGCCTTCGAGAGACTTGTACGCATGACTGTCATGACTTCACCATCTGTGGAAGCGTCCGATCGTCTTCGTCGTTCTCCAGGCCTAAAATAAAAAATTAAATCAAATATATAAGTTAGCAATAATAATACATACTTTAGTCCAAACGTTAGCGCATATGCTTCTCTGAAGAAATATTCTAGTCTCTTCTGTCGACGTTCACGTGTTTCGGCCTTAGCCAACATAACCTCACGATTCACTTCAAGCAGAGTCATGTCTTTTTTGTGCAGCACTAAAAAGTCTTCAAGTTTCTTCAAAAACTTTCGGCGTGCAGATAGTGATTCTAATTCTAGCACTAAATCATGATCGTTTGGATGTCTCAACAGAATGTATGGTCGTTTTCCTAGATGACTTGCCTAGATAAACATAATGTTATAAAATATATTATATGTATATTTTATAATACCTACTGCTGATTCTTCTACTGTCACAGTTTCGATATTCTTGAAGCTAAATGTTCGGAGCTTTTCACCTTTCCGATCAACGGTATAAATGGCGGCCTCAGGACCAAACTTTACGGTAACTAGCCGCTTGTGATTGGCATGCAACCATTCTCTGGCTAGCATTTTATCGACCGAACCTTTGCTATGTGGGTTCCTTTAAATAATAAAAAAAAATAAAAAATTTCAATAAATAGAAAAAAATAATATAGTTATATAATCACATCTAAAAATGTTAACTATAGCATGTGGGCATATTTGGAGTCTCCGTATAACGTTTCGTGCACGCAACTCAATTGTCGACACGCATGCACGCATTTTGCACGCGGCAAATTTCATTTACAGACAAAATAAATATAAAATAAAGTAGATAAAATGTGAAACGAGCACGTCCGAAATCCGAACGCAAAGCGGACGGCATTAAAGGGTACAAAAGGCATAATTAAAGGCTTAATAAAGAGCAACATGAAATAAAGGTGCTTCAAAGTCAATGTCAGATATACAGACCGATGGCGAGCATCGAAAGACATCTTCATCCTCTTGATTCCGAAAAACCATAAAACGCTTTATGGAACATATGCTTAACTATAAGGCATTGATCTTATTCTCTTGGTCAGGCAAGACAAGCATCGATTTCAGTATTTTTTTACTAAATCAATATTATTTATTTACAGGCACACGCAAGCATCAATTTATTGAGCTAAATCAAATAAACCATCTTATCAAAGATTTGGCCAAAAAAACATTTTCGGAAACAGAATCCGAAATAAACAACTTTATGAAAAGGGTACCTCAAAGCTTCAGGGCAAAGGAAGAACAAAAAAAGCTTATTTAATATTATTATAACTTGATAAAAAGTTAAATAAAATATGTTTAATTTTTCTTGAGAATTTGTAATTAATTTATTTATATAAAATAGTGCGAACAGAGTTAAAAATATGATGGTTTACAAATTGTAGTCATATTTGCTTTAAATTCACGAAGTTGTAGGAAGAGTGCAAAAAACAGTGCAAATTGGCGACATGTGCACACAAAATGCAAAATCTATGCAGTCTCCAAAACGCCCTATGCGCGGATTGTCTGCAACGCGTGTTTTAAAATTTCACCTTGATTTTCACCCATTTGCACGTTTTTTACACTCTCCATAAAATGCCAAAGAAGTGCAAATGACCGACATTTCAGTGCACATTTAGAAGAATTTTGCACTGAAATGTCACCCATTTGCACTGTTTTCAAATTGTAATAAGAGTGCAAAAACAATGCAACTTGGCGACATTTCAGTGCAAATCCCGGAGCATGTGGTGAGTCACCATTGCCGTATGAGGTCTAGCGTTATCTTGTTGGAAACAACACCCATCCTATTAGCCAATTCTAGCCGCTTCTGGTTAATCGACTGCTTCAATCTGGCTAATTTCTAGTAGTAGAGGTCCGAATTAATTGTTGGGGGAGCCGATTTGCAGCCGATTCCATTCCAATCCGACCATACACTCTTCAAAGCCTTTCTAGCAATTTTTTTGTGCTTAGCCACCGTTATACAACATACCTGCATATTTTTCATTATTTTGTCGACATCGACAGTAATTGGTCGTCAGCTAAGTTTAGGATCTCGAGTGTCGTTTTGGCTGCATCGGAATTGTCCAAACCATTATTACATTATTAAAATGTCTAATTTCCCCTTTCACGAAGAAGAAAATTCATGCAAGTTCATTTTCTCTCAGCATATCCCCGCGAAATTCAAATATCGAAAAAGGTGCAGGCCATTACTATACAGTGTAGAACCTATATACTCGCATAAGAATGAATGTGCACATGTATGTCAAATATGTATTCAAATAGTTTTGAAGGTATCGACCTGAAAATGAGCAATGAGAAGACAGATCCATATGTTCCGAAACCCTAAGGGAGATGCCCCTATCTCAGTCTGCGCTTATTTCTCTGAGATAAACGTTGAACGCTAGATATTCTGGTATCCATACATATATAGTGCAATTCATCATAGCAGAAATAGAATCACTACAGGATAACGTGAATGCTCAATGTGCTGATAAATGCTTTAAACGTACTGCACTTATCGATACCAGAGTTATTAATCAAGATGCTAAAATCCGAAAGCCAGAAACGAGAATGGACGACTGTGACAGAATTCGTAGTATGAATGATGTGATAATATATAATGTGACCAGGCTTGTTGGCGAAACGGATGAAATTTTTAAATTGAAGAATTTGAACACCCAGCATCTGGGATTCACGTTAATAGAATGGATTTATATCAACGATAACATGTCGAACGCATGTCATAAAATAGGTAATGAAATTTTTAAGCTTAAACATGCCAAGAAGTTGAGCTCTGTGTACTCAGTAAGCTGACATCTCTACATCCATTTGACAGCAGGTAGTACAATTTCTAGTCTCGACCAACTCCACAGTGGTCAGCACATTAGCATGTGTACTCTTTGTGCTGTGCTACTCCTATTGGAGCTACTGTGCTTTAACACACACAACACATCCCCGATGGATAGGAGTCCTTATTTTCCCTGACGCGACTCTCTCTATTTCAGAAATATGCTATTAATAGCAAGAGTAACATACTGATTTAAAGTGCTACATTCGAAAAACACTTCGGTCTGCCAGCCGGGCTTGAACCGGCGACTTCCCATAAGCCAGGCCAACGCGTTAACCTACTCGGCTATGGCTATGGTTTTTTTGTTTTGTTTTAATCATTGAAAAATATTTAGAGGATGGTACCGATGAAAAATGTGTAACGAAAAGGACTATTAAATCGTTTTTTGACGTTAGTAATGTGACGCGAATGTATATGCGACGAAAATCAGAAGCGCAGCGGAGTTGTCAGTCGTTGGGCATAGTGAAATAAAAAAAACACAGAATCCAACATGCGCAGTTTCAATGATCGGCCTATTTACTAGTTTAAAAGGTGTACTTTTTTTATAGTTTTGTTTATAAAAGTATATTGAATTTCCATTTCCATTTGCGGTTTTATGTAGTGTGCGCAAAAATAATTTAAGAATTGTGTAGTAATTAGGACTAGGACCCCTAAAGTCGCTCAGTTATGAGCTCATTAGAAACCCAGTTCCGTACACTATACTATAATTCTAACAGTGAACCCTCAAACCGTTGTCCAGGTAGTCAGAAAACTAGTTCATAAGACTTCACATTTTTGGCATTGGTTTTGCAGAACCCTCTTTTAATGTAACATAAAAGTTGTGACCAAACTAAACATTCCTTTTTCTTTTGGACTATGTTATTAAACAGAATATTATTATAGAAGAAAAATGATTTGTAACTTTGGAATACAATATATATACAAAAGGTTTTTTTCTATTTACCTTAGTGCTTCTTGTCGTATCTTAAGTTTACGTCGTTTACTATTCTGTAGCTTCACCACTCCGTAACCAGCGGATGCACAAAGAATTGGCACAAAGCCCAAGAATACGCAGGCATAAATAAAAGCCAACTCAGATCCAGAGAAATAGTCATAACCCTGTAAATAATTGCATGGCTCTAGTTCGGTGGCATTCAATTGCATAGGTTGTGGGCATGGATCTCCCTCCTGCCATCGAAATACGGTTTTCTGAAGGTCTCCTTCATTTATGTCGGTGCTGTTTACAATGATATCCCACAAAGTGATCTTTCGTAGCTCGACAATTTCATCTTTGGTGAATATTCTATAAAATTAATTTGTTAGTAAATTATGTAAATTCATGCAAAATTGAATTACCCATTATCTTCATTTTCAAACCAGAACCGATCAGCGTTACGAATTCGAGTAAACTGATCCATTATAACAGCTGAGAAGAGTTCACCAGGATTTCCATAGGACTCCAACATTCCGCCAATATAAACGTCCATATTATCCAATCGATTAGAGTATGCAGATATTAAAACACTTAAAAAAAATTAAGTTATAACAATTATTTGTTTTATAATGACCTTACTTCAATAATTCAGGCTTAGCTTGAAAAAGCTTTGGATTAATATCATTCCAATCCTTTTTCTTAGGAAGTTTAAATGCCACTCTGGCTGTGTTATAGTCCGGCAAGCCGTTGTCTCGGCCACGCATGATATTCAAGGCACCCAAATCACGTCGAGAAAACTCCATTGGACCAAAAAGTTTGTCACGTACGTCCGAACAAAGCAACGGATCCTCGCGTTCCGCAATCTGCGATGCCATTCCCATAAGAATTTCTTCTACAGATGTGCTTGACATAACATCCTAAATTCGGATTGAAAATTGATTATATTACCAATACATAAGTAAAAAGAAGGAACTTACATTGGAGTCCCACCAGGTTGAACATAATCTAATTGCTGGATAGCCCATGGTGGTAGTCTTATAATTACATTTGGCATCTCTTCGAAATATTCCCGGAGGAATCATTGTATGACCGAATCGAAATGCAGCAGCCTGAAACATATGACTGACGCCAGGATGAGTATCCGGATTGTAACCTGGATATTCTGGTACTGGTGCACCCAAAAAGGCTGGCAAATATTCATATGTAATGATGTTTTGCAAACTAGCCACAACAATTCTTCTAGCACGCTGAAATATGTCTTCGTCGCTCCAGGAAGGATGCTGTTGTTTTACACGATTCGCCAGGACATTGTGCCAGCGCAAGAACAAAATGGCAAACGTCAGCAATCCAGGATTTTGGTTAGTGCGTGGATCACCAAGAACTATATTTGAAAATGAAACGAACTTGTTAGGCTTCAATTTGCGATAACGCCAAAATGTATGCAAATAAATTATCCATATAAATAATTAAATTATAAATGCGACTTACGAAACAATCTCTCGGGACTAAGAGCCCTCATGACGTGCGGTACAGGATTATTGAACAGTGGTACTCGCATTGTATTTCTTACTGGCATCTTGCCATCTTTTTCAGTTAGCATAGTACCGTTTTGAAATGATCGCATAGCATTTAACCATGCCTCAGATGTACTGTAAATAAAACTGCCATCAATCCAAGCTGTCATTTGATTAATCTACACACAAATGCAAATACACAAATTAAAAAAAAATAAATAATATGTACATGTATATGTGTACAAACCTGTTCCCGAGGTGCATTAGGACTTTGACCGGTGTCACGGTCGTAAGCTGCTCTGTGGAACGGAATGTACTTGTCGCCCCTACATTCCTTATCATACATTTCATCGCATTTCTCGATTTCGATTCTATGCATTTCAATCGGACATCCAGACTCGGACGCCATCACCACCTCATTCGTAACTAGTTGGCCTATATTTTAAATAAACCGTTTTAAAAATAATTGTTCCCTTCCTATATTTTAATAAAACTTGATTCTTACCGAAAAAAGCTAAAAGAGCCGTTCTGTTGGATTGTGAACCTAGACCATCCTGACCACGCATAAAGAGTCGACTAAGACGCCTCGGTGACGGACGATTGCTTCCTGCTAATGCATAGACTCCATCTGAATAGGCCGATGGTGCCTTCCGAACTAAATGACTGTCTAAACACGTACATAAAGTATTTAAAACAATAATTCATAGAGCACAATAAGCATAATTAAGATCTTAATAATATTAAACTGAATAATAATTCTTTAAATAATATTACTAAAATTACTCATTTATGCTTACATGTAAAATAACTGCAATTTATATGGTGAAATAAAAAGAAAACAACTTGGCAAAAGTGAATGTGATTCTTTGTCTGAATTTTAACTGGTTTATTGAACTTTACAGTACTTTTTTCGGTAGTGGTATTCGCGCATATTAAGAATGTATTATACAATACACACAAGAAGCACGAGAAGGAAGAATCCAGTTTTTTACTTTATCATTGTAAGAGTAACAGCGCGTATTTGATTGGTTTCAATCGGTTCAAGTGTTTGTAAGAACGTCAATTATATAAATATAAGTATTAAGTATGAATAATGATAATATTTTTACAAGATATGTTTCAATTAAACACACAAAAAAAAACTTGAAGTAATAATTTATAAGTAATACATTATTCATGAACAGGTGCAGGAAATATAATAAATACTATGTATACATTGAAATTCTGATATCTGAATAATATACGTAACTGAAAAGACATAATTTATTTACAATTTACAAAAATACTTTACGCATATTTCTTATCAATGAAATTTAGGTCAATTCTGAAAGGAATTTAGTCTTGATTATATTTTAATATTAATATAATGGCATATTGTTTTTTAGTTTTATTGTATCAATAAATTGATTATTTACCAACGGTTCCCCAGTCCGGATGTGCTAAATTGTTGTACCACCCATCATAGCGCTGCTTTTCACTGTGGCTATATTGCTTTTCTTCTGAAAGTAATAAATAAATATAAGTTATTTAAAATTAAAATTTGTAAGTATAACAATTGTAGTTGATCAATTATATTTCTGATTCTTATAGATAATTTCTCTATATTTAACAGAAATATACAAATAAATAATAAAAAAAAAATTGTAAATCGCAATTCAAAGTTTAACATGTTTGTTTGTCTATATATCTGATAGTCAAATTAACCATTTAGTTTTTTAACCATCTGTCTATATACTAAAAAGTTGATTATCAAAACCATAGAGGTTAAACATTTTTTTTATATATTATTTAATAAAAGAATACAAGAAAGAGAGAGTGAGGCAAGATTGAGAGAGACAGAGAGAAAACACGGTGACGACTAATAAAAAGTATGTTGCATCACTAACTGACTAGAGAGACCCTATTTTTATAAGAGATCTCTGACAAAAGGTGGAAACGGTAATTTACATTAGAACTTTTGTTTATTTATTTTTGTTTTAGAACTTATATTATTAACTTATATCTGCCTGAGATTACGATGAGTAGTCTCAGGTAGATGCGGAAAACCGGTTAATTCCGGTAAAACTATTTACTAAAAAATAAATAATAATCATAAATGTAACATAAAAAATATTTAAAAACTAAACCGTTTTTGTTTATGTGAACTAAAAATAGAAAATTGTGCTTTGTTGACGAGTAAATGTATCCTTACATTTTGAAATAAAAAATCGGCACATCTTGTCGATATACTTTTCATTATGGCCAACATAACATAACTTAGGTTGAAATAATAAAAAATAAGAAAAAAGCATTATATTATTTGTTAGAGCTTATTGTAAGAGATTAAAAAGAATATATGAGCAAAAAAATACTCTTAAAAATAGCGAAAATGTAACACAAATATCTTTGTTTTCAACATAATATAAGTTCAAGGTTCTTTTTTTAAATTTGAAATTATTATTGCTTAGTACTTCTTATGTTTTAAATAAAAAAACTTAGAATTTTGGCGATTATGAAGCAGTTATAAAAAATACGATTTGCACTTAAACAAGTCTAATTATTTTATTTACTTAGTCCACATTAACAATATATAAATATATATACATATATATATATATATATCTTGTCTCTCTCTCTCGACTATCTCTCTCGCCTATCTCGCTCGCCTCTTTCTCTCTCGCTTCTCTCTCTCAGGCCTATCTCTCGCCTCTCTCACTCTGTCATAATTAACAGCTTTATAACAACATCGAGCTGGAAGTAATGAATGAGCTGTCTTCTGACGACCTACTCGTGATCTTCTACGTATGGTCTGGTCACAGCTCTGTAGCAGTATACCTTATACCGTGTTTTCAAAAAGAAAGCTGGAGATGTACCCAAATATTCTCACGTAAACCCCAGGCTAAATGGACTTTATCGTCAAATTAAAAATATGCGTGGTGTAATAAAAAACAGAACACCTTTCCGTCATGACCAATCCGCATCAGAAACTCGTGTAGCTCTTTATTTTTGTTTTGACTATAAGTTAGCTATTTGTGTGCCGTACACAGATAATAAATGAAAAGCTTCACATCATTCCAATGCGGTTTACCTGGATTTTGGTTAAATCTACTCCAATATTTATATCAAACTGGATTCATAGTCGACTTGCTAGCTCGAGACCATAGACCGGTACCATCTGGTTGCTCCATGTTAATGTTCTCTTTTAAATAACCCTGCAAGAACGCCGTGATCCAACTAGTCAAAGTTGAGATTATGCTTAGCCGACTTATAAATAAGAAATCTGATCGATGAATACCGAAATACTAACGAGAATGTCTCGTCATAATCAATCCCTTTTCGCTGCATGTATCCTTTCAAAGCTAGATGCGCCTAGTACCTGTCTAAGTTGCCATCGCTACCGATCTTAGTCTTAAAGACATCTTTTATGAAAATTGGTTTTTGACGTGATGGCAGTTCCGTCCTTCACTATTTCCAGATCGCGACCAACGTTATCTCATTGGATCCTGTAATCACTTATGGGACATAGTGTGCGATGTCGCACGCCGGATTCATTGACCATTACGGGTTCACACGAGTGATCAGGTCATGCTAATGTGCTGTTTGTGCTGTGCTACTCCTA
>JANSTU010029444.1:0-12234 GCA_027564075.1 Bolitophila hybrida
AATGGATGTATGGAAAAATTATTCGCTGGAATAAAAAACAAGTAACGCCATCTCTTGCAAAACCGCACGAATTTGTACCCCTATTATTATTATTATTATTATTATTAAGAGTCAAAGCTGGAAAGTTTGAAAGAAAATCACTATTTACAATATTCTAAAATGAGAGAAGTGGATTGATCCCGTCTAGTCAAAAAATAATTATGGGTTTAATTCCGCTTTTTATTCTACGATTTTCTAAGTAGTTGCGAAAATAAATATGCTAGTAGACGGACATTCTATGAACTAATACCGCGTATGCAAATGCCATTTAATGGCAAAATAATTGACCATTTGCTAAATTTGTATTCATGATTTCATAACTTTTCTCAATATACTTTTGAATTATATTAGATAAATTGATAATTTAAAAGAATACAGATTTTTTCATGCAGTATTTTTATTAATAAACATTTTCGTAGATTTGATTCCGTACCAAACCGGTACTCGTTCTGGATGAGGCCATTTTGCTGAACATCTTAGGGACTCTGTGATGCCCAAAATCTGCATTTTTTTGTTAATACATCCGCTCAAATGGAAGTGATCCTCATCACTCATCATAAAATTATCGGTTTTTCTGATGCAATCAAAATTGGATCAAACTCTTCCACCAATAGAATTTTGTATGGATGCAGGAAGTTAGAGTTGAGCAGAACGATGTTTGATGTTTCGGGGAATTTAGCCACACTTACCCTGACGGCCGTAATGTTTCCCATGTAGCGCTGCTTTCGGAGTCTTCCAGTACGAGGATTATCACCAAGCCATATTCATAATCATGATTTGTTGCCTGTATTTCGATCCCGTCCGAAGCCACCTGCTGTGCGCTAGGAGCGACACGCTACGATCTTACCCTATGGGTTGCTTATCCTTGCTTGTGTAATTTATTATGAAATACCTGTTTCATCTAAGAGATCATAAATAGCACTACCGAAAGTTAATAATTCAGTTGTAAACTATTCGCACGATAATGGTGTTAAATCGGACTAAATTGCTGTGTAAATAAAAGAAGGAAGGAAAGGAAGAAAAACAAGAGAATACAAGATTTTTGTTTATGTTACAATTTTCAGTACAAATGTAAGACATTTTGTGTTTTTGCAAGAAGTGATAAAAGAGTGATAAAAAAATCCCTATGTCTTTCTCGAACTTATTGTATGTACAATGGATTTTTTTTAATTGTTGTGTTGTCGTATAACGTTTCATGATTAAAAACTCTCTTATAACTTATCCTAATTAATTATTTTTTTAAATTACGAGTATATTAATACGATAAAAAACACGAAGTTTACTATATTATAAACAACTCAACGCGCGTATTCTTACGCTTTATAGAATAAAGGAAACCGGCGGAAAGGTGTTTATGCGCACATCTACAGTTATTAATCGCGTTATGCAGCTATTTTACATACCACGCATGCATACGTCGTCATCGCATACACACCAAATACACAAACCCAAACACATATCCATATATGTATGCTATTACATGCGCGCGCATCAAAAAAGCGCATACGCATGTATGTGTTTTATATCTATATAGGTTCTGGTTTTATTGATTATAATAACACACATCCCAGTTTCTTGACTGATATATTGTTTATAAACTGCATATACACAGCACAGGCCGAACAAAACAAAAGTGAACCCTGTGTTCTAGCATTCTTTCATTCTCTTAAAATAATTTTATATATAATATAATTTTTAATATATATTTATAAACTGTATAAGTGTATATTATATAAGTATAATAGAATGTATGAATTATCTGCCAAACACACTGACACATGAAAAATGCATGGTATAACCTGCTGCTTTTGACTCATTCGCGATTCGCGTTTCGCGTACTCCACTGGCAGTACTGCTACACGCGATTGTCTCTTACGTTCTCTCTTTGCTTCTATTACGTTCGCTCTTTGCTTATCTTACTGGTCAGCACTCTCCGCTCACACAAAATGTTCGCTTCGCGTTTCGCGTATAGCGCGTTGCCGCATTCGATTCTCACATTTTCATACACTCGCGACTTACTGTTCACTCTCGCTAAGTCGTAACTCGCATTCTCGCAATCGCCAGTCGCAACTCGCATACGATGAAAACACACAGCTGAGTGTCGTCATAATCATATAAACACACAGAAAACACACACACATATATATGAAATCGCACACAATCCCTACTCTACGGCAAAAAAGTTCTACATCCGAACAACCGGTTACACTATTTCAGTTAAACATACTATGTTCGGCCTCTTGCCGTCTCGTTCGCGTTGAATTGTTGACGGTTCCAAACCGTTTCCAACTTCAGTTTGAGTCTGCCATTCATATCGTACAGATGTGTCTCTGTATGGTCCGCGCAATAATGATTTTTTGAACATTTTTTGTTGTGTCTTTCATTCTTGATTTTGTGTGTGTGTGCAATCAAGTGACGTGGTAGTTTCACAACAACAGTAACAACATTCACACTGCTAATTAGCCAGCATTGCCTTCTCGATACTACCTATACATGGATTACATACACGAAACAGAGAATTATAGCACACGTCACATTATACAGCATACATATAAACATACACACACATACACTCGACATATAGCGAGAAATTGGATAACTTTGAAGTTTTGAAGTAGCGCTCTGCATAATATAAGAAAAGTGTCTTCGTCTCGTCGCGTGTTCGTCGTCGTTGTCGTCGCGCCTGTGTCGTCGTCGTGCTGTGTCAATTTCGAAAAAAAACCTAATCAAATTAAAATATTTTTTTATAAACAAGAGTGCAAGTGATGATCGGCTGCGTATAGTTCTCTACGATACCACACGCAATGATACACCTCGGTTTCAATACACTACGAAAACAAATCTAAAACATATATAAAAATATAACATATATATAAATATATATATATATATTATACATAAATATAATCCACACACAAGTGCAATATTCTTCAAATGTGATATTCGAAACGCGGCGCAAAACACGCAGAATTGACAACCGCGCGACGCACACATATAAACATTCACAAATGTACACATACGCGTAAATAGATTTATGCACACATATGCAATCGAATACTTGTGAACATCTATATATATAAATAAATATATATATTGTATTTGCACTAGCTATTCAATTCAACATCAAGTCGTGTATGAGAGTGTGTGTGAGTGTATATTCGCTGCGCGAATATCTATACGTGTGTGTGCAGTTCGAGTGCGATTCCAATGCTGCATGCCGTCGAATGCCTGCATGCGCGCGCGAGTGAAAATGTTTTGCCAGTTATTCGCGTATTTCTTAACTGTATAATATAAACTCCGTATTCTGCAGTATCTGTGTATAGTACACATACAATTTACTATAGAGTGTGCGTGAGCGCGCGCGATCGCAACCTAACCATTTGCGCACTTACTCGAATCTCGAATAAGAGTTGAATTTAAGTGAAGTTTCTATAAATAAAAGAAAAAAATGTATAAATAAATAAATATATCTATATTTGTACTGTGCGTGTCTTTTCTACAACTGTGTATAAAATAAACATACACACACACTTATTTATATCATGTGTGTGTGTCACTACGACGAGTGTTTGTGCAAAATATAACTGTATATATACGTAATGTACACATAGTTTTACGTGCCCGCGAGCACTATTTACACCGCAACATATACCGCGATTTTCGATTTGTCTGTCTGCGCAAGTGTATATATACGGGAAATTCGGTAAATTGAGTTGTTTGTATGCGTTTATGTGTTAGCCCGTCTGCAAAAGAGCAACACATCGAATAGTCGAAACATTTCTTTTTGGATAAGTTCAACATAGAGGCCTCAAAATTTGGGATTTCTATTCCGAACTGGTAAGTTTTTTCAAATTTCTGTTCAGTAGTTGTATTCCAAAATAAATATTGATTATTTTTAGAAGTAGTTACATTTTATCTTTATCACTTCCAGAACGAGGAATGAACTCCTCGAATCAAATAAAATACGTAAGAATCAAGGAAGAAGTAAACATTTTGGGAGACATCAGATTGACGATATTTAAATATATTTAAAAGAATATCTCCATCCCGCTTAAACAAATGAGGTCATCCTACATAAACAACAACAAAATTGTTACAGTTTGATGAAATATATAAAAAAATGAAATATTAAGGGGTGACACCATCTTGACATTTGGAAATTTTATTCTATACACAAATAGATACAACTTTTAGAAATAATTTGAAAAAAAAAATAATAGCGTAGATCATGTGTCATGTGTCATATAGGACCCTCTTTTGAATGTTTATGCTGATGGTGGATATTCTCTTTTTGTCATCATTCATTTGTTTTTAAGAAAAAAACATAATTTATAAAGAAATTGTGGCATATAGTTTTTTTTATATTTATTTTTGTAATTGATAACAATTTTAAAAAGAGACATATTTTTTATTAAAATGCTGAGCTAATGAGTTTGAAAAAAGTAGTTTCAAGGAAAACGCAAAAGAAGAAAAGAGAACATCAGCATATTTACATAACATTACACTTCTTATTGCTATAACATCGGAAATAATTTGAATATTGAGTTTATAACTAAACGGCTTTGGTCTGATGGTTTTATCTAGTTGTAAAAGACTAAAAGTATCGAGCCCCACAACAACAATAACATATTCACGATTTGTTGGAAGTTTTAAAAACCCTTTCTTTATGTTATTTTTGATGTTTAGCGATAATAATAATAATAATGCTTTTCACCTGATTTGTATTATGATCATGAAATCATAGCATTGCGTAAATTTTGCGTTTTTGTTAAAAATGTCAAATTCGATATATTGTAATAACGATGGCTAAATATACTAAAGTCTATAAAGTCGGGCTCCAGTTTTTCATTCTCAATGATAGTTTTTCGAAGGAAATATTACAAAACTGTTTTGGCCAGGGAATCACAGTTTAATTGTGTTGTTGTTTTTCCCATTTCTTTAAATTCAATCTGTAACAACCACTTAATTTTACTTTCCACCTAAATAAAACGGTTGTGTGGGCCAAGTCGTATGTTTTAATTTTACCCTCTCTCCTTACTCCACCTATTTAAAAATGTATAAACCGAACTTTTTGCTCCTATATTCCATTAGGGATAAATGACTTGGTTTTTAATAATTTTAAATTATTGGTAATTTAAAATTTACCACAAAGCGTTATGTCTATAATACTTCTGATATGGTGATCATATTGTTATCAATGTGTCCTTCAAACGAACATGGCAATGTAGTAGGGCTAAAAAAACATCATCATTTTCTAACTTTTATCCAAAAATATCTACGGTATTTAACGATCACTTTTAAAACAAATTTCAACGGAGTATTGACGGTTTTTTTATTGGAAAATTATAGTGACCACAATTGCTGCAAATAATCAATGATACGAAAGAAGATGATTTCAATATTTTATCGATCAAATCGAGCTAACGCCATTTTGGAATATCGTTGTTTATCCGTGTTTTACGAATAGGCCCCAACCACCGCAATAACAATGAAGAAACATAGATTAATAGCTGATTATATTTTTTCATTATGTTGTACGGAATTGATCAAAAACTGTTTAATATTATAAAATACTGACTAGTAGAAGAGTGCCAAACCGCGGCCCCTTACGCAATATTACACTTATGCCAACACATATCCAATCATAAAAACATTTTTTAAATGCTATTTTCGGAATCAACTTCAGTTCTCATCGCGAATTCTCTTTTATGTCTACATTTGACTGAAATGTGCTACGAAGTGAGAAATTTGAGAAGATATTTGTTAAGTTTTTTTACAGAAATTTGTTCAGCTATACCCATAATTCGATTTTCTCCAAAATAGCATATATTCCTTTTTTTTTATTACAACAACCACACAAATTTACAATGTCCACGTTTATGAATTTGTTCTATTGCTCCTGCCTAAAAATAACCTTCTCCCGATATAAGCACCATTTGAAATATAATCAACTGTCAATAATTCCTTCTTCCCAATGTGTTTATAACATATCTGGATTAATCTTAAAAAATACATTAGAAATGAAACTGCACACACTCATAAATCCATCAAACCCTCCCACATATATATTCGTTTACAAAAAAAAATGTAAATGTGCCCAACAGTACACTCATTTATTTTCATTTCACAGCACCTTGCGTGAAACCTGTGCAAATATTATTAAAAAGGCATTATTTATAAATTATTTGGACATGGCGAGGCAAGGCAGTGCGCGCAGTATGTGCAGAACAATAATAAAAAAATACAACAAATAAATATTGCTCGCCAAACTTAATAAAGAATAACATCGGGAATTCGCGCGCTCGCTCTCAGACAAAAAAGGAAACCATCAAAAAAACGTCTGATCTCAATCAGGGTATAAACCGGAAGATGAGCTCATACCGCAAAGCATAGCATAATATTTTAATGCACGTCATGTGTTTTGTGTGTGATGTGCAAAATCGTCTCTCTGCATTTATATAATATATATATATATGTTTATGGTATTGAGCATTCATATAATATATTTTTTTTATTTATATCTACATTATATGCTCTTGTTCGTTATTTTGCCTAAGTATATGTTCTCTATTGTAGACTATAATTGTGTGTGCATTTGTATTATTTATGGACATATAATAGTTGGTCTTTATATACTCGCATTCCATCCCATTCATTCGAATCTACATAATATTTGCTTTTGAGGATAGAGCGTGCCTGGGAACTTTTTAATTAAATTTAAGGCAGTTCAAAATTGCTATTTTTATTTATTTTAAAACAATTCATTTTTTTTGTTAATTTTATCTTATAGTTGTTTAGATTAAATAAATAGATATATCAATAAATTAATTATAATATTTTATATTTAATTTTATTAATAGCAATGTATTTTTTACAGAAGCTATTAATTAATTTTGTACATATACGAATTATTTGAGCATAGTAAGATTTATAAACATTATATACACCATTTTAATAATAATTTGTAATTTATATATTATAAATATTTAAAAAAAAATGTCTTAAATAATTTTTATAATTATGTATCATCAAATATTTCCATTATTATTTAAAATATATATTATTATTAAAATTAAAAATTGCTATATGATCTTGATCGCCAGAATCTAATTCAGTTTAGAAATTTCCATTATTCAAATATACACTAAAACTATTAAAAACTCGTTCACATTTAAATTGATCGAATGATCACTCTCGAAACCAGTAATTCATGTTGAATTATTTCTATTGTAATAAATAAGAAATAAATTGCGCATCAGCACATATAAATCATTCTCGCATTTCCAAATTCGAATCGTTGCGAATGATTAATATTCATTAGGCGCAGACTTGTGTATACGATATTATTTCAGTGGGTGCTCCATGTAGCTCCATTTGAGCAAAGAAACACAGCTGGATATACTTTGACGCAATTGTGTGCGATCGTAGACGACACACCTTTTTGAGGTTATGTTTACTGATCACACATTTTTTTTTAAATTACGCGCACCGACATCTTATATTCATTTCGAATTTTAAATTTGAAATATTATGTAGCATATATTTTTTTAAAAATATAAAAATAAAAATAAATAAAACGATCGTCAAATAATATATGATTACAGGTTGAATTACATATCTCTAATCTATTCGAACGGGGTCAATATTATGTACGATTAACATTTTGTGCTTAAACTTTGCCCTCTACGGTTATTTCAAGTCTTAAATGTGAGCCGCTGACTTTAAGATGGTAATGTGTGTTCAGTCCAATCTCATACGTCATACCTCATAGACAGACAAACTCGCGCGATCGCACAGATATAGTATTCGCGCGCTCGCTTTGCTGCCATATGATAAACGGACGTCTTTACTGAATTCACAAACCCGCTAAAACTCACACTCTCTCATCATTGCTATATTGTGTGTTATACACATATATACCATATTTATATCACGTACTATCTCAACCAAGGAGATTTTATATTACATTTTGGAATTACATCAGAGTCGTCTCTAGGCAATGTTTTATTCAGTCTATATGCGAGACGACGTTATGCTGAAATACAAGAGGCAAATGTGTGCATGCGCGCATCTCCTTTGTATCTAAGTATGTATGTATGCTAGTATTTAGTACTATATATATATATATATATATACATTTATGCATTAATACACGATTTATATTTTGTATGTGCCACGGACAGCATCAGCAGCTCAGCAGACTGGTGTACACATACATTCTCTCAATATAGAACCTACACTCGCTCATTTATCTCTGGTCGCTTATTTATGTATAAGACACACACTACAAACCGGTCTTTTCTAGCGGTTTTATACGAAAATTGCATCTGCTCCTTAGCTATGTATGTGTGTGCACCGACACTGTGAAACTATATAATTTGTATGATTTTTCGAATGTTTAAGATGCGCGTGCGGCCATCCGAATGTCGTCTGCTGCCGTTTGATGCATCTTGAAGATGAGACATGCGGTTTGTTTGTCAACAACGCATAAAGTGCATCGTGCATAAATTTTAACATACACTTGTATCATTTATATACTATTTTGAGTGGCATGTGATACACATTTGTGGTGTGTAATTTAAATTAAATAAGCATCAATAAGATTTTGATGTGTTCAGAATGTTTAAGAAGGTGATGATAAATTAAGAGATTCGTGTGTAGACTTATAATCCATGATAAATATATTTTCTATTAAACTAGGATTTAGTCTCTACGTAGATTAAAAAAAATATTGATTTGGTAACGGAATTGGAACGGAATATTCCATCAATTATCATATACACACACATGGCGTTCATGATTCACGATTCCGAATATAAATAGCAATATAGATCTCGATGCATCGAGATATATCAAAACTATGCACATATTCCTTGCAAAGTTTTTAGAGTCACGCCAGGGCATATTTAGACTCCTAACCATCGGGGATGTGTTATGAGTGTTAGAGCACATCAGCTTCAATGGGAGTAGCAGAACACAATAAAATAGCATGTCCTGACCAGTTGTGTGAGCCCGTAATAGTCAATGAATCTGGTGTGCGGCATCGCACACTGGCACTATTTCCCACAAGAGATTACAGGATCCAATGAGATGATGAGATGAGTTCTGAAAGAATATTATAGTAAGCATTTAATTCAATTGTGTATTTTTATTATAACTTATTAAACATTAAACAACATAAACATATTCATAAATTTAAAAAATATCCTTTACTCATCAGTATATTAAGATCCCTTTACGTATAACTTTAATCACATACAGTTCTTGATTTTTTTTGTTTAGCTTAAAATAATAGAATGAACTACATTTTTGTAAGTCCGTGACAGCGAATCTCCGAAGGTGCCTCTAACAAAATTTGTTATGCGGTGAACTTCATAACTCGTTACCGGAACATCTGCAACAAACAAAATTTTTGTTTGTTCGTATATAAATCGAGAATGAGGTACGGAAGCTTGAAACACTGTATCTTCGTTAGTTTTGCTGCGATTTACTCGAAAAATTGATACAATACTCTCGAGTTTTACAGATTTAAACCCACTCTTAACAGAAAAATACCACTCTTACAGAACATTTATATAAAATTAAATTTAATATGTAATGATTAATGTAATTATTGTCTAAGAAAACGTGTATAATTTTAAACAATTATATTATTATATTTTTTATTAAAAAAAGTATATTTCACTCAAAGTAGCCTTTATATCACTTAATATTTTGTAAACAAATTTCTTATAGAATGGGGTTAATCTATATTTTTTTCTATTTTAGAAATATGGAAAATATGCCAGATTGCTTTAGGAGGCGCGTAAGGGAAAAAAAGGTTTTACTATTTTTGGAAAAAATGGTTGATTTTATTAATTATATTATTTTTTTATTTGTTTTTAAAGTATTTAGAGACAGGATTATCGGAAATAAAAATAGATAGAAATTCCGTTAGTAGATTACTCTCTCTCGGGGGCGGACAAAGGATTTTGAAAAATAAAATAATTTAATTGTTTTAGAGAACTTGCAATTTTACTAATTTTCAATTTAAAAAAAGTTTTTTTTGTTTATTTAATTATTAAACAACCAACGTCCAACCCCGAGTATGTCTCACCTTTAAATTATTTGACAAATCGATGAGCCAATACCAAACACGTTATGAACACTTAGCACCTAAAATATAATTGACTTAGTAGCATAGTTGTAGCAAAGTAAAATTAGTAACTCTGTTCACAAAGTAATACCTTTAACTTTGTAATTATGTTACTTTGTATAGACATTCAAAATACAAAGTATAATATTAAAATTGCAACATTAACTTTTAATCGATAACAAAGTCGGATATACTTTCAAATAAAGTTAATTTTTTACTTTGTATAGGTATATTTGTTGAGTGTTGAAATTTATTTTATTTATTCATAGATTTTTTTTCGAATAGACTCGGGAGAATATTTCTAAAATTTTAACTTTTATAAATATATGTCTTTTTTAAAGTACTCATAATTGTATCTATTCACACGGCATGTTTTTTTCAATGTTGAAACTTGATTTTACTGCATATTACATAAACGTTCTAATTTCACTAACATAAAACTAGAATGTAAATATATTTAATATAATGTTATTCATATATGGGTGTTTATATTCATGAAGTCAAATTTTCCTGCTGTTCAATTGATTTTTATTTATTATAAATTTTAATGATTACTAATTTTACAATTTAATTTTAATTTTTTTAAATTTATACCGTGTTTCAATGTATCCAAAGTTTGTTCTTTGTATCCAAAAAGTCTTTAACAATTACTTCACATACAAAGATTATCTCTTTATGTTTTATTCAAATAATACAGATAAAAATCTATTCTAAGTTTTCCAATTTTTTTTTTTTTTTTTAAAATATAATTAAATATTTATATATTATATTAAATATTTTTTCTATTTAATTTTAGTAACAATATATGTTTTCAAGATAATTATAAAAAAATGTATTGTATATGCATAATAAATTAAAATATTTTTAGTATGTTATTATACTCATTGAGCATTGTTTAGAAATACAACTTCGAGCATTACAAAATCACACATACAACTACGTGCAGGCATTGTTTTTAGTTTTTATATATGTGTGTGTATGTGTGTATGTTTATATATACATAAATCTCAATTGTTAAATACAACAAAAGATATTCAAAAACACAGCTCAAATAATATGTATGTTTTGTAGAGGTATAAAATATACAACTCTTAATCTGAATTGCAATAGAGAACTAGGTAGTAGTTAACATATAAAACATACATATGTATATGAATATTGTATACGTTCTATTACTCAAAGCTGTGGCAATCCACTCTCGCTCGCATACACACATACATACACACCAATGTCAGGTCCAAACTACACATATATACAAATACATACAAATTGAACGGATTTCCTATACACAAAATTCGCGCGTCGCGAATGCGCCACCACCAAACCAGAACCGCCTTAACTATAAAAAACAACAACAACGAAAAATATCTGATAAAGTTTGGAATACAAGATGTGATGAAGAAACTCACGGGCTTCAGAACACGGTGTGTGTGTGTCTTACGTAATGCGCGCATTTAGAGAGACAATGATACAGTTGGTTGGCTGGTTGCTTGGTAGCAGTTTCTTGTCTCTCGTTTGCGTCTCACATCAGTTTGTATGTAATATGTATGAGTATTAGTGTGTGTGTGTGAGTTAATGCGGTGAATTACACAAAGCCGAGCATTTAAAGCGGTGTATAAATAAAATACGTAATATATACGAACACATTATAAATTAATATATATGGAACTTTTTATATAAATATGTATTCATGAAATCTGAAATTAAAATAAAGTCGAGCTTTAGGAAATTATGCGTTTTAGGTCGAAGACAAATTGCGGTTGAATATATATGTATATTTTATAGATATGTAAGTAAATTATGTGCTTTTCAAAAGTTTGTTTGTGTGTGTGTGTGTGTGTGTTTTCTTGTGACACTTTGACAAGCAACGCGACAGTTTCGAGAACTATATTATATCACACATTGTCTCAATAGCGATTTGTTACAATTACGACGTGAAACTGGCTATATGAATTATTGCGACAACGTGCGCACTCGTCTCGGTCGTATGCATTTGAATTATATACAATTAACTGTTGTTTAGTTTTTGGAGGCTTTCTTGGTCGAGAGTTCGAGACTAG
>JANSTU010029455.1:0-12234 GCA_027564075.1 Bolitophila hybrida
GGCGCATATTTGACTTAAATCGGATGATTGTAACCAATTTTATGAATAATTGAAAATTGAATAAAAATACCGCAGGAATTTTTTGACACTCTATTATTAAAACAAAAGGGATTTCACCAATCAAAACAAAAAATAAATCCGCCACTGCATAAACAGAAGTTTTTTAGAAAAGAATATAATTTGATGCGTTACCGGCCCATGTTGATCCTAATTTCCTTCGACATCTTTACGTTGATACGAAGACCAACTGTGCCTGCAGAAATCATGAAGTTCTGCAGCATTGAGTCGACACCTTCGTGATCGCTAATTTTTTTTAAAATCTTTATTTAAAAGTACACATTTTTTTGGTGAGAGTGTATGCATGCATTAGTACGCGAGACGAAATGACTAAATCTTAAGTTAAGCTAAAGTGAATTGCGCACATTGCCAGCCCCGCGACCGACGCCCACAACATCTTGTTAAATTGCAAAACCAGAACATTTTTCGAGAATTTATATTAGCTCTTCCGATTTTATTGATATAGCAGGGTCGAGTCTCTCAACGCAGCGCGGCGCCGGCGTAGCTGCGCATTTCGGCATCGCTGATGTTGATATAAATGTTAACGTGCATAAACGCTCTATGTATAAAAAAAAAACCGACGAATTCTGTGTGAATGCTATTTACAAGATGTTCTATGTCAACAAGCACATGTGTATTTATATATATCTGAAACAAGATTTTCAAATGAAACACAATTTCAATCATGAATGTCGAATTAAATTTAGCACTGGAAATTGTTTGTGTATTTGCTGTAAGATTTAGATATAGAAAATACACACATTTGTATTACGTAATTATAATAACCTTCACCGAAAACCGAAACTACTTCAATCTTAAAGTATAAAAATATAATGTCATTGTTTTTTTTTATTTTTAAAATTGTAAAGCATATATAACATGTTTTTTTGATAAACTGATAATTAATTTGAAATTTACCTAGTCTATGAAATAAAAATACATTACATTATTTCAGAGACTAGGTAAATTTCAAATTGCAAGTGATAAAATAATTAGGTTTTATATAATAGGTTTAATTATAGACGCTCTGGTTGCAAATATGGTAGAAATTTTGAAGAGTGTCATGTCTACCCGGCTAACTACTACACAAACATATATTCGAGTACATAATAAGTGCTTATGTGTATGTGTCTAAAATAATATATATGACTCGGCAGTGCTATACCCTCTATTTATTAGGGGACGACCGATAGACGCCGGCGTTTACACATACACACACATATATATATATAATGTGCAATATGCACGTGAACACAAAACCGTCTACCCTAATCTTTTACAAATTGTATGCAGTATGTACATTTATAGCAAGAGTTGTAGTATATGCGTGAAAATATGTTGTATATAATACAAAATTCCATTCCTTGTAATGTTTCCTTGTTAGTGTCGCATTTAAGACAAAAATACATTGTATATATATATATACACTCTTACCTATAGCAGTTTTAATGTTGTTTATATAATATGTCTCGGGTACGAATATATTTGTTTAAAAACGAGCTCAAGGCTCAAACATATAAGAGGATTTGAGTTTGTAGAAATGTAAAGGTGTAATAAATGTGTAGGCAACTTTTAAGTTTTATAAGATAATAATGTTGACCAAAAACGGAACCACTACCGGGAACAAGAACCCATATATAATTTAGGAACCTGAAGATCACTATAAAAATAAAAAGAACACCTTCTTAACAATTAAATTAATTTTTATTCAAAAATGTTAAAAGATTTTTGGAGCTTATGTTATATTCTCACTTTTGTTTTTTTTTTTAAATCTATACATTAGATGAGTTTTCCGAGTACCAGTGCGTCTCTAAGAAATTCTGACAATGAAGAGCAATGTGTTTGGAGTTACATACATATAAATTTTGAATTATTTATTTTTATATTAAATAAAGAAATAATGCAAAGTTCATGTTATGTTCAAGTTATCTTCTTCGGACTGCAAGCCTATTCGCGTTTTTGTATTGCTCTTGATAATCGAATAGCTTGATATGAATGGGGCACATCTTCTAGAAGTTCTGGCAAAACGTTTATCAAAAACCTCATGTAAGCCTGACTGTTTAATTTTGGTGGAAATATGAAAGGTCCAATTAGCACATTACCAAATAAATTGTAACTGTTACGGCATTTATTATTTGTTCATCTAATCCAACATTCATAACGTACATAATTTTTTTAAATCTTCCATCGCTCTGTCACTGTAGTAAAAATGGGTATGCTTCAAAATCCCGAAAATCAAAATTCCGAAATTTTAAATTAAATGTATTATATGTCATGATGATTTATTTTATTATTACAATATTTTTTTTTGGCTTAAGCCATATTCAAAAAGGTGTTGGTCATAGGGTACTATCGGTCAAGGTCAAAAAAAACTAACTATAGATTAGTATAAAAATAATGATAGTCTAATATTAAATGTCAAGAGTTGGCTAACACATCTGTACCATTTTGGGGCCTGTGGAAATTATACTTTGGGCGCTATTATAATTTAAATTAAAAAAGGAAAAAACACATTTACTAATAAAACTTTTTAGTTTACATGTACCCAAGTAACCAATTCCTATAAAACTTGCTCACTATATATGAGGTTTAAAATGCTTTTTTTAATTCTAGTATATTTACAAATAAACTTTATTTGAACTTTAATTTTGCTATTTATATAGTGGTAACAGCACATTTACCGACATTTACTTCTGTTAAAGTCGTTTTTTAGAGTTCCTGTAAAGCAACTTTAATATTCATTTTTAAATTTACACTTAGTTTATGAAAGTTGATTAAGAAATTGGTAATATTAGAGCGTCTTTAAAGCATTCCTATATTCTAGAAATCTAGCGGAACCCTTTGAAGAAAAGTTTAAGAAATCGAAAATCATTGATCGCGTAATTGAAAGAAAATATTGATGTTCCAATAATTGATGTGGTGTCTGGACATGGTGAAATTGATTGGTCTTTGCAGTAAACATCATTCATCAGAATCTAACAGACCTGTTTCGTCGTTAAAATTAATTTTAAAACATTTATTTAAAAAAAAGATCTTGTTTATTTTAAAGTGTTCTTGTTATTGAGATACTTTAATAGTTATTTTATTGGTTTCCCTGTAAATTTGTTAAATACAAGTCTCTTTATAGTTCAAGCTCCTTTAATACAGCTATATATACCGTCCACTTTAGCCATAAATTGATTTTAAATCTACTATAAACATAGAGATTCTACCATTAAAAGGTTCCTTTAAATATACAATAACCACCACTGTAAAGCCAGTTTTACAGGAATTGGTTACTTGGGACTTTATGGCGAAATAATAAAAAAACGACGATTTAAACTTCTATTCATTTCAGTACATGTAACTTTGTGTTGAAATAAAAAAAGATTCAAACATATTTTTTTTATTTATTTATTAAATTGTATGATGGGTTATGAACCAACGTACGCACAAAACCATTAAAGTATGTATGTAACATATGTATGTACAGAATTTCAATATAGAATGCATTTAAAATAGTAACACAATTTAATTGTACATATACAAATATTTAGTTTTTGTGTACTTACCCAATGAAACACAAGTCGGTCCCGCAATGGAATGGCTAAATAATTGGGTGATTGCCAAGAGAAGGTCGCCAACGAGCAGACAAGCTACATAGTACGTTTGGCATCGCCAGTGCAGCACATGATGGTTGGAGGGTAACAGTAGACCGGTGGCAAGGGTTGCACTCAGAAATATTACCGAAATTAGCAATCCAATTGAGTACAATACGAAGCGAATGTCCTGAAATAATTTAAATGTAAAGTGAATTTATATTTCTTTATAAGAAAATCATTGTACTTTAGTCAATTATTTCCAATTGATATACAAATATGTAGACAGTTAAAACCGACATGATCTGTACTATTTTTGACGCGAGTATAGTAGGGTTGAGTACGCTTATATGGGCTTTTGTAGATTCGTGATGCCAGATACACCTCAGTGCGGAAATGGTGGAAACAAAATAGCATAATTGTTAGTGTTTGACAGTTTCGGTTTAAAATTTTCAACTTTTATGCATATTTTTTGATTAGTTGGTTTTATTAAAACTTATTATTTTTTCTGTAAGTAGTATGAAAAAACCATAGCCGAGTGGGTTAACGCGTTGGCCTGGCTTATGGGAGGTCGCCTGTTCAATCTTAGCCGGTAGACCAGTGTTTTTCGAATGTAGCACTTTAAATCAGTAGGTTCCTCTTGATATTAATAGCCTATTTCTGATATAGGTTATTGATTTGGAATAACGGAACATTAATGCCAGCAATTGACATATCCACACGCACCCTGTATAGAACAATAAGTGTATGATGGCGTTGATGATTCACGATCCCGAATATAAATAGCAAGATCTATCTCGGTGCATAGAGATATCTCAAAAATATGCGCATTTGCCCTGCAATACTGTTAGAGTCGCGTCAGGGTAAATTAAGACTCCTAACCATCGGGGATGTGTTGTGAGTGTTAGTGTTACATTCGCATGACCTGACCACTCGTGTGAACCCATAATGTTCAATGAATCCGGTGAGCGACATCGCATCGCCCAAAGTATAATTTCCCCGAACCATAAAATAGTACGGCTGTGTGCGGAAACTCCCCTCTTTACATACACATACAAAAAATAACCTTTTTGCCTCTATCTCCATTAAGGGTTATCCGTTATTTAGCTTTATTTATTTAACTTCAGTTGATACTATACACTCCTAGGAACCTTCCTACCACACCTCAAAATATGACTTTAACCCATATTTAAATAAAAAAAAACTTTCTCTTATGGTATTGTGGTCGACAAATGAAGGGGTTGAGGTACAGATTATCGAAAATGCCCTGCGGGCATATAAATAGCAGATGTATATAATAATATAATATAAATAATAAATAGATACCATCGAAGAGCGCCAAAATCCCCCCAGAAATAACTTATGTACACGCATTGGAAGCTACGCAACAGTACAGTTTTTGACTCTCGAAGTCCAGCAACCTGAGCATTTAAGTAATATTGTTTTATTAAAAAGATAAGATAGGAGGTTAAGTACTGCAAATTTATCAGGGAGGAAATGTGAACATTTTGAGTATGTTTCTTCAGCCGCGCCTCATAAAGTAGAATTTTGAAAGTAGACAAATTTTGTTTTCAGAAGCAAAACGTGCGGTTTTGTGTGTCAATCAAACATAAAATCTTGTATCCATGTCTTTTTTATATGGCTCGCTCAAGTATAAATTGGTCTTGTCAATAAAGTGATACTGCATTTTGTACTATTTACATAAATAGCTATTTGAAGGAATACAAATCACAACTAAACTTAAAATCAGATAATTTAATAACCATGAAATGCATGTTTTTTTTTCAACAAAAAATAAAATAAAAACAATATATATTTGTTTGTTTTTTTTCGATATATATCGCCCCTCATATCATATTTTGCAAGACTTACATAAAATGTTTTTGGGTATAGATACAAATAAATATTGAAAATTGATTGTGTCGGAGGATCTGGCTTCGACAGCGGTTAAAGAGATGCTGGAGTTTGCAATGATTGATGCGTTATAATGCTGGTACAAAACAACACAACAGATAGTTCAGCGACAGAGGCGTAGGCTGGATACTATGAAATCGGTACCATTAACGGACTCCGATCCATCAGTGTACCATAAACCAATGTTAATAAGTTGAGTGCGTTTAATTTATCTCTGAAACTGACCAATTCCTACGCTCGATAGTCCTTTCTGGAGTCACGCATATACAATGAATGAATGTGCCATATGCCCTGTGTGGAGGTGATGCGAGGGTCGGTGGGACATGCATTTTCTAAACCATTGTATCCGGCGCTGTTAAGTAAAACAATAGGCGTTTATTTACAAAATATTATAACCATAATTAAACAAATTAATAGATAACCGTCAATAAAAATAATGTGCATATTAAGAAAGTCATAGTTACTACCACCGCTTACCCGCGCTTACTTGAATTGCTTCATTTTGACATTATGGACAGTGGCTGGTTCTGAATTGACATGAAATATTTGTCATTCGACATTTCCTATAAAATATAAACTAAAATTAAGTCTAATTCTAATCAACTGCTTGCGGTATCTCCGTTATTTTTAAAAAATATTAATTTAAATTAAAATGTACTGCTCGTGTCATGTGCAATATGTCTGTTGTAATCAAATTGCACTACTATACGTATATTGTTACATCCAAGTGCACCTCTGCGCACCTGTACAAGTACACTTGATATACAAACGAGCGAGGATGAGAAAATAATCGTAACCTTCTGTGGCGTGTGCCAAAATTGGCAATTGGATTGGTTAGTTGATTTTATTAATACACACATACACGCTTTTATATATCAAACCAATGCACATAAATATATCTGTATTCGATATATATTATATATATGATATATGTTCGAGAGTGCAGTGAGAGCACCGTACGCGCAATGCTTTTATATATTATGTTTGTGTAGCAATCTTGTGTACGTTCGCATAGCAAGTGCCTTGCGCGTAAACTTGGCGTACCCAAATAAAGAACAATTGTACGGGCGCTGCTGTTTGATAGTCGTTCAAAAACGTGAAGCCACAGACATATGAGTACAATATGAAGTGGTATTGTTTATATTTTTACTCTCAACATTTGTATTTTATTTATTTATATTTTTTTGTATGCAAGAGTGTATGTCGCGTTGTGTCCTCTGGCATGTTCCGCCTTTATGGCGTAAGCAAGTTATGTACTCATATAGACATTTTAAGGACGACGACATCCCCACGCGACAACAAACGCTCCTGATTTGCTGGCCACGTTGACATTGCACCGTAACGAGAGCGGAGACACAAATAAATATATTATATTAAACGTCTCATTAAAATATTCATAACAAAACAAAGTCTCGATTGAATGCATGCTGTATTCATCAGGTGCAAGCGACATATAGTTGGGCTGTGCTGTGCTACTGAATGCATTTCTCTGTGAAAATGTATAAATTGTCATGCGACAACACTGGTTAATCGAATCAGGTAATAATGTGCACTTAAGACATTGTTATATGCATTCCGATCAGAGGCACACGCGCGCGCGCTCTTGTACTCGTTATATAGCGTAACTATTTTGCTCGACGTGCGCACATCGTGTCATCCGTGCGGATTCGCTGCGAGGTATTTGCTTTATAAGCGATCGAGCATCTTAGACTCTTAAGTGACGCGCGCACAGCACGATGCGATCGCGCAACCTGTGCATGGTGATCTCTATACGCATCCTCCTTCTCCTCGTCGCGTCGGTCGTGCGAAGCAGCGGTTTTATGCGCTCGAGCTAAGTGCACATCGCGCAGACAGATCGACGTCATATCTACATTGCGCGAGCACACACGCGGTGATTATCGTGGAAAAGTCTGCGGCCTGATGTTTTGAATTATATATATATATATATACTATATATTGCATTCTTTCTTGTCGTTTACCTGTTTGCCAGCAGCGGCATATAGGTGATCTTGCGTCTTGTTTATCGGCTGTGCGATGATCTATAGAATTGCTTTACTATGTTTCTGAGCTACAATTTTATTTAATACCTTTTTTCTAGGTGTCGATATTGAAATGTGGGTATAGAAGCGAAATAATATTGGCTCTGCATTTATTTGATTAATTGCAGGTACGTGGCTATTATAGGTTAAGTGACCCGTTGAAATATATAATCTGGCAATATTACATCAGAACAAAGAATAAAGATTATCAGAGTTAATTGTGATGAAGCTTTTCTGTGGTCTTTCCGGTGAGAAAAATCACAATTTTAGTTAAAAGAAATTACTTGGATGTAAAAATACATCAAAAATGTAGTTTTAAAGAAATGAGAAGAAATTTGAACCAGTTGCAATTTTTTATAAATTTTTAGTGTTTTTTTTTATCCCAACCCCAAATTTAAGGACCGAGAGGACTGGCCTGCCCTCTAATGACGTTTTTGACCTTTCGGGTTCCCTTTATGATAAAATAGCCAAATTTTCCGTAAAATATGATATCTTATAATTTGTTTTGATAAAAAAAAGTATTTTTTAACAAAATGCACCTTTTTGATTATTTTTGATTTTTTTTTTTAGTCATTCGACCTTTTTGAAATATAATAAATTATTATTAAATAATATATTCAATTTAATCAATTTTTACAGTTTTGTCAAAATAATAGTAAAAAAAGAAAAGAAAGTTTTTATTAAGTTTAAAAAAATCTGAAAATTGGGTATATTTGACAAATTTGTAAATATAGGATTTGTTGACAAAAAAGTAAAAAAAAAATATTTGACAAAACTTTCGAATTGTTTTTTTTAAATGTTAAATTTTTTTAACGCGTTAACCCACTTGGCTATGGTTATGGTTATGGTTACAAAAACTAATTTTACACATTAGATTAAAAAAATGGAAATAGATTTTTTTTTGAAAAAATTGTAATAAAAATCTGAACTAAAATTAGTATTTTTTCTGACCAATTTGTAAAAAATAAGTTTAAAAAAAAAACAAATATACAGTTTTTTAAAAAAAATTTTTTTTTACAAATTTATTAAATTGTTTACAGTTTTGTCAAAAAAAATCTAATTTTCAATCTTTAAACACACATACATTTTTGTCAAATATTTATATTTTTTGGTTAAGGTAAAAAAACATTTTTTACAGTTTTGATAAAATAAATTTTGGTTGGTTGCTTTTTAAAGTTTTATCAACCAAATCTAAATACATTTTTTTTTAATAAAAATAGTAAGTTTTGTCAAAAAAATAAAACTTTTTAAAGTTTTGTAAAAAAAATTCAACAAACCCTAAAGCCTACAAATTTAAAAAAAATCAACATTTTTATACATTTTGTTTTTTAAGTTTTGTTAAAACATTATATCTTTAAAAAAACATTTTTTGCAGTTTTGATAAAAAAAAATCTAGTTATTAAAAAACAAAAAATAAAAAAAAAAATTTAAACATTATAATAACAATTTTACAGATTTTTCAAAAATTAAAACTATTTAAACTTTTGTAAATCAACAAACAAATTTTGTCTGATAGTGATATATTTTTAGTTTTTAAGTTTTTTGAAAAAAATAATTATCATTAAATTTAGGTCAAAAAATTTTTTTTTACAGTTTTGATAAAAAAATATCTAAATTTTGGTTGATATTTTTCAATGTTTTATATTATACATTTTTCAATATTAAACATTGTTTTTAAGAAAAAATATCATAAAATTAAAATTGTACATATTAGTTAAAAAAAAAAAAAAATTGTAAACAAATTGACAACAAAGCCTATTTCTGCAAAACAAATATTTCCAAATTTTGATTATTTTTTTTTTACAGTTATGTTAAAATTATGTTTTTAAAAGAAAAAATAACATTTTGGTTAACAAAACAATTTTATGAATATCTCATTTTTTTAACATTTTGTTGTTTTTTATATAAAGATTTTTTTGACAATTTAAAAAAAATGCATAATTTAAAAAAAAAATTAAAACTAGATATATTTTACAAATTTGTACAAAGCCCATTGTTGACAAAAGTGTACAACTGTCAATTTTTTTTTTTTTTTTTTTGTTTAAAATATTAAAATTTTATTTTTTGATATTTTTTCTTACAAATAAAACTGTTTTTTTTTTTCAAAATGTTTTGTTTTATTAAAAAAATCTAATTTTACATTATATTTATTTAATAGATTTTTTTTGATAAAACTGCAAAAAACATCAACTAAAATTTGGAATTTTTCTGACATATTTTTAAAAATTGTACAAATTTCTAAAAAATAAGTCCATTTTACTGTATTCACGATCAAAATTTTGTAATTTTAGGAATTTTAGTTATTTTAAAACACGATTTTTGCATGAAAAACCATGCAAGTCTATTGGTGCAATAATGGGTTTAGTCAAAAAAAAATAATTATATTTTAATTATAAATTATATTTTAAATAAAATTGAGATCACGAAATTAATATTATAATAAATCTTTTTTGGCAATTTTTTCGTAAAACTCTGTTTATAGCAGTTCGCTGTCAAATCCTCTCCGACCGCCCCCAAATAACTCAATATAATATAATTTATATTATATACAGTAATTTATATTCATTCAAATAATAAACACATTATTGCATATAGACTTAAAAACGTTGGCTCACGCCTAAATGTGTAAATTGTAACAGTTGCACGCACACACACCAGAACATCGTTCATCAGCACACACACACACATACACGCACAAACAACACTTACACATATTATGAAGGCACATAGTTAGTTTTCTCTCATCGAATTAATATGCACATTGTTCAGCGTCACCCCATACACAAAATGAGACTTTTCTGCTGTATTTATATGTGTGTATGTGTGTGTGTGTGTGTTCTGGTCTCCTGACCATCGCAATGCGCTATCGTATATTATATAAAATAATACCATCATTGCCCCTGTATAAATGCATACAAAAGCACAACACACCTGAACGCACCACGCGCACACTTACCAACACACACACACACACGCACACACACACACACACATATACAATGCCACATTCACCATCATCAGCGAATGCACGAAATATAAATAACAAAGACTTCATCGGTTATTTATAATAATAAACTAGAATATTTTAATGCATTTTTTTCACGGTCACACGCGCAATGCAATTGTTCGCAGAGCATATTATAGAAGTGACGATTTTATTTATATATATATATGTGTGGGTATAGTAGATCTTGATCTCTGATGTGGGCTATATAGAGACATCCGGATTTGTTTGGTTTGTATATATTTCCTGTGAGATTTTATACACTTAGCAGGATTTTTGTAATGAATAAATATTAAGAAAATTCATCAGCATTAAGTGGATCGTTGCCGCTTCTAAAGAATCTATCCCTCCTTGGAAACGATCGGTCACGAGCTCTCCATCACAATTAACAACTCTATCTGATCTTATATCGTATATTATCTGCCGATTACATCAGGTTATGGGCCCAGTAATCGGAAAAAGATAGAGATAATCTGCAAGAGGCCATATTCTGGTTGTATCTCGCATGCGACCCATCGTTGACAAATCCGACAAATCCATGGCCATCAGCATGGAAAATGTCATGTCGTTGATGTTGTATTTAAGGAAGCAATTCAAGCAATTTTCTCGGATGGAAATCCGCGCAAAAATGGTAATGTTTAAACTTTTTTTTAAATTCGAGCCAATCAGACACATTTCTAGCGTAATTCCTGACAATATGCATTTTAATTTTTTTTTGATATGACTTTTCGTTCTTTAGTTCGGTGGCCACTCGTTTAAATACTCATTTTTGTGAAGTCATTTTGCGGACTCTGGGAGGGGCAGATAAAAATACATATACACATGAACAAGGACGGAAAAGGTTAGCAAATTACGTCTACTTTCATGTACCCGAGTTGACAAATTTAAAAATGACAGAGCTTCAGCGGTTTAAAAAATCGTATTTTGTATGCTTCAACCAGACACCAATCCTTAAGCATTAAAGCCAGACACCGACCGAACGGATCGAACATTCTACAGAGACAACGGGTTACGAAGTCGCCTGGTTAAAAGGATTAGGAAATCCAAACTTCAGATGCGTTCAGCTCGGCCACTACAAAAACAAGATCAGTGCAGGTATTTTCATGTATTGATCGAATATTTCTCACGAAAGGTTTTCTTTCCCTTTTGAGCTTCAAGGTCCCCAAAGCGATTTGTCCGATAACGATTGCATTAAAAAGTTATCACAAAAGAAAGGAACCTTTTTTTCACGAAAATTGAGGAAATTGAGTTTGCTCGGTAGGTAATATTTATTGTTGTAATAGGGTGTCAAAAAAGTCCTGTGGTATTTTTATTCAATTTTCAGTTATTCTTAAATTGGTTACAATCATCCGATTTGAGTCAAATATGCGTCGTTATGTTCGATGACTAGTTCCCAACGAGATGACAACTTCATAAAGCCCCTCTTATAGAAACTCGCTTCCCTATTGGCAAAAAACTCGGAGAGCCAATTTTCACAGGCCTCTTTTTTGGCCAACTTCCGACTACCAAGCTCGTTCGCCATGGACAGAAACAGGTGGTAATCACTTGGTGCGAGGTCCGCACTTTACGGTGGATGCAAAAGAACCTCCCATCCGAGCTCCCGGAGCTTCTGGCGCGTCACCAAAGATGTGTGTGGCCTGGC
>JANSTU010029466.1:0-12231 GCA_027564075.1 Bolitophila hybrida
ATCAACGCAAAGAAGACGAAGGAAATGCGGCTTAACACAAGCGAACGGGTGCAGCCTATCCAACTCAACGGTGAACCTGTTGAGATTGTTGATAAATTCTGCTACCTTGGAAGCTTGTTACCTGTTGATGGAGGCACAGACATTGACCTCGTCGTAGCAGAGGTAGACCGAAAACGACGTGGAGGCGCACAGTCGAACGTGAGCTGGGAGAAGCTCAAATGAACTGGACGGCGATAAAGGCTTTGGCCGTCAACCGCGTCCAGTTCCGCAACTTTCTTGCTGATGCCCTATGTCCCGAATAGGGATCGAAGGAATTTATATATATATATATATAAGCTGTTCGTAAGCGTAGTGTAAGCGCTCTTAAATAGTACAAAATATAAACAAATGTAGTATAAATTTAACATTTTAGAATTTCTAACAATGGACTTTCATCCCGCGGATATTCTGTCATATTTTTTTGATTTTACATACGATTGACTTTCACTCCGTAGACACGCGATAAAATAATTCGATAGTCCACTAAAAAAAAAAATCGTACTTTTGAGTCTTTATCCTTAAAACTATCCATATATATTTCAGTTTTTTTTTTAGTTTTTCTTTTAAAACTTAAATATGACTGCTTATATTGAGCATTAAGATTATATATATCAAAGTACTCATCTTACGTAAGAGCTGCCATGATGCGTATACAATTAAAGAGACGACATCTCGTAAATAGTACTCGAATCATAGCAGTCCTTACGTAAGAGAGTATCATACGCAGTTTGACGTTTGTTGTGGTAGACCCCAATGTGCAATCAATGCAATCGAAATATTTATAACAATCCTTTCATCCTTTTCTTTTAGTCACAATAGTAGTAGTCATCTGTGACCAAAACGACAAGGCGTCTATTAACTGACGGAGCGATTAAACGGTCTCCAACTGGAATATAATAATAAATATAAATATATAATAAATTATACTGATTTTAAATATAGTTTTACGATCTTTATAGCTGAACATTTGAAAAAAAATAAGTTTTATTACTTCTTTCGAACTTTAAAAACAATAATGAAAACTGCGCAAATTGCCGGCATTATTTAATGTTTATAATCAAAAGGTATAAATAGTCACACAAACAATTTAAATTTAAATATCTGCGTGTATTTTGCTATCAAGTGGTCACAGTTTTGAATTCACCACAAATACGGTGACGTCACGAATGGGTTGACGTAACTGCGACATGATCAAATTTTGGTCTGCTCAAAGTATGTTTGTGTATTTTTGTTGTTGTAATATCAATCGTGACGCTATGCCAGATGAGTCGTTTAAATAATGTCGTTAAATGTGTATACGCTGTCAAACTCCGACGTAATCTAAAACTCCAAACAAATAAGTATGTGGTGTAAACTAACTACATAACATAATATCAAGAATCAAGTATAAAGTATAATAGTTTCGTTTGAAATTCAGTAAATAAATGGCTAAATGTGCCCTATATACCTTTCATAATAAGATGGCCGGTCTCCTCCAACCTCGGAACCCATAAACCATTGTTCCTTAACCTAATTATTATTTGTGACTCATCATTTTAAAAAAATTACCTCAATATTCTTGAATCGGAAAATCGCTGACAAATCGGAATTCTGTTTTTTTCAAAATCCGATCACAAAATAATATAATCGATTTCGCCAAAAGATTTCGAACCGATAGTCTAAAATAATGATTAAATTCGATTTATTTTCTAGAACCCCGTTTATAATTCTGGTTCTGGTTTAATATTATTTGTGACTATCATTTAAAAAAATAGTTACAAAATACTTGGATATTTCCCGAACAACAGACCATTCCGAATTCATATTATTATTATTATTATTTTGTGACTGATAATTTAAAACTAAAAAAAACATCGCAATTAAGTTTTTTTAGAAATCCGATCGTAATATGATATTCTCAATTTTTATTTTCCAAATGATTTCAAGCAGATTTAATAATAATTGAATTCGAGCTATTTTCGAATTATTGTCTAAAACCGTGTATAATTTAACCAACATGAAGAACTGCGTTGGCAAACCTGTCGTCACCATATTGATAATTTGTTCCAATAAGAACAAATAAATATTTTATTAAATTAAGAAACTTAATCGTAAAAGTTAAGTTAAAATTTCGGGAGTCGGTACAAAAAATTCAGATATTTAATGGGAGATAATGAAAAACTAGGGTTTTATAGACCTAATTATTATGGTAGCGTCGTGGTCTAGGTTACTGCCTCACAATCCAGGGAACGTCACTACATTTTTGTCATGTATTTTTGACTGCTGACAGGGTATTTTCACGGACTTCCCAAGAACTTTAAGTTTTAAAATTGCCTGCTAGTTCATCCTGCCACCGCATGCATTTAAAAAAATCTTTGATTTTATTTTTATTTTTTTCTTAATTATTTCACAGATATTGTTATATTTTATATTAAAAAATAAAAGCAAATAATATTATTTTTAAAAATTAAAAAAAAAGTCTTGTCGACTGATGATGTCACGAAAAAATAAACAAAATGTATAAAATAGACGTTATAATAAGCGTGATTTAAAAAAAATAACCAACACTCATAAATGCACCATTAACGACAAAAATATGTAACAAAATAGGAGAGCGCTGTATAATGGTCGGAAAGGTGCGATTTACATTTAAATACTAAATTAACATTGAAAATAAGTAAAATTGTAAGGCAATTGTTAATTAATTTATAATTTTAACATTAATTCTAGTGTATGTGTATGATTGAGTGTGTGTTTGTAAAAATAAGGGTATTTTGTAACAATTATATCGCATTTAAACGAAATACGATGGGATTATAATTCCATGTCCTGCGCCTCGTTTTCACTAAAGTCGGACATGCTTGACTCACTGTCTGAGCTGTCCACCTGCTCTTGATCACGCAGTGCATCCTCGGTGGCGAAGCGTTTCACATAGTCGGACACCTTCTTTTTATACTCCTCTGGCTTGTGTAGATACATGGCAGCAGCGTCGCCGTTCAACGGGTCCACGGGATTTGGGTAGGTCAACAGTTGTGGCAGAAATGATTCGAATATGTTTGACAGATCGTATAGTGCAGTCCATGCCTGGTTAATTACGTCCAGGCAGACTGTACCAGAAACCTCATCAATGTTTGGATGATAAACTTTATTCATGAAACCAATACTGGGTGACTTGAACGGATAGTGCTCTGGCAGGTGCACACGCACCTTCCATACACCTCCCTCGTAAGGGGTACCAGGTGGTCCGAAGAATTTTACACAGAATTCATTGAGGCCACCTAAAATTGTCACCTCATGCTTGCTCTCGATAAGTTTAATGACATCAGTGTCCATGCGACGTTTTCCAGCACTCGGTGATGACATTTCGATATCACAGTCCAGAAAAAAACTCCAATAATATTGTTATTTTAAAGCTATCAGCTGGTGCAAAGCAGCTGCGTGTACACAACGTGCGCAGTCTAACAACAACAATAACACAAATAATAACAGCGAGAACAAAGAAGCACTGATAAATACTGCCAATCTCGAAGTGCGAGTTAATCTTTAAAATTTCAGTTTTCACTGATTAACATAAAGTGGCTATCCAGAAAAGTGTCCTCTAAATAATATTACATTAATTGCATCACTGCACAAATACGTGATACAGTTCACGTCACGATAGACACGATCTACAATTATGTGGTTTTTCACTTTGTTGTAGTAATCATGAATGCTAATTTTGGTCTATTTGCAAAGCAATTTTTAAACACATGCCAACCTTAATGCACAAAAGAAACTTTGGAAAAGTCGAAATTAGAAATCAATCATAAAACCACGGAACACGGAGCAATTTTAGACACAAGAAAAGATATCTCCTTTTGGATATTGGATTTGATTTTTGATAACAATAAAAAAATCTCATTAGTGAAAGTGACAGTGACAGTATTGTTTTGACAGCGATTGCAATATTACATTTTTTATGTTCAATGGATAGAAGATGGTGGCCAATAGATGGCGAGTTGGGCGACATAGAGTTTAGTTTATGTCTGTCAAGGGGTGGCGTGCTCGTCATCAATGATTTTAATCTAATTTACAAAAAATTGAAAAATATATATTAGATAATAATAATAATCTAATTAATAATAATAATTAAGAAGCGTAATAAATGTTATGTTATTATAATAACTATAATCTTATTACGCTACGTAAGAACAAAAAACAACCTTAACTATCGTAACGTAATCTGCTGATAAAACTTAACCTACGATTCGAATGCAAAACCAGCTGTGTTTATTGATGGATTTTTGAAGGTTAGGAAAACATATGTGTGTTTGTAATAATGAGAATAATAATACAAAAAAATAAAATCATTGACATGCAAAAAATCAGCAATCGTTTTCGTTGATGTTTCGATCGTCGCATTTTGAAATTGTAGCGCCACGTTGTTCATTTCGCTCATAGGCAACTTCCCTGCTCACGAGATGGCGTGCGGATCGTAAAGGTAAATGGGTTAAGCGCTGTCAAATCTGTAATTTTATATGGTAAATTACCATAACAAATAGTTTAAGTTTTATTACTTCTAATGGTAGTTATAGCACAAAAAACGTTATAAAAATATAAGTATAAGAGTATTTCCTACTAAATTATCTTCAATCAAAAATATGAAATTTTTATTTGTTAAATGTGTATTTAAAATTGGCAAAGTATTTTAGTGATGTTAAAAACGAACAAAAAACGATCAATAAAAACAAACTTTAATTTATAATTGTTGGTTATTTCACAAATATTGTATATACCTCTGCCACAAACAATAACAATGCTTGTATGTGAAATACGTTGTATGGTAATGAGTTTGACAGTTGTTTATCTCACAGAATGTAGATCCTAAATTTTGCACTGTGTGTCGTCCACTTCGTTGGATGTTGCCTATAGAGTATTGTGATATAAAATGCTCACATAAGGCACTAGCAACGCAAATAGTTGTGTTACTATTAGATTTCAACCTGTTTGCCAACATCGGGTTTCTTAGTTTAAATAATATATTTTCACATTCGAAATATATAGATAGATTTTTAAACTTCCCAGCTCCCTTACAAGTTATTTGTGTTTTGGAGGAGAAGTGGTAAAAAGTACAGAAAAGAGTAGATATTGATGTTAGCTAAGTTTTCATTGTCCCAAAATTATTTTGACATCGTTTGTAGATAGCTCCTAAGAATAAAATTTGTAGAATAATATATTTTATTATATTATTTTTATTTTATTAGATAAGTCGATAAAAGTTACTGACAATAGGGTTTTATATTCTTTCCCTATTTATTGAGAAATTGTGATACTGTTTATGCTGTATCTGTATACAGCCTTCGTCAGAACTGTAATACATAAATCTAGTTGGATATAACGGAGGCTATTAAGACATGCTCACTTTTGTCACTACCTAAGCAACAATTTTTGGTTATTGGTTATTGGTTCTGAAATTTGAAACCCAAAAAAGCTTACTTTTCGAAACCGAGATAGCGGGACGCAGCGTTGGTGTGTTAATGTAATCCCAATCGACCTACAATGCATTGTTAATGCATTTATTAATGCATTATATTATCGCTTAAAATGTCTCAAAATATAAGCGATAATGTTTCTCAATAACGCATACATACGCACATTATTTTTTTTAAGGGTTTTGATAATATAATACTATATACATAATAACATATTCGATATCATTAAAATATTCAATTTCACTTACCCTTATATTTGAATTCCTAAAAAACATATACAAAATACAAATTAAATTAAAAAATACATAAGGCGATAAAATATTACGCATTGACAATCTGCAAGAATACAGAGATAAACATTAACTTAGCGCTCTCTTTGCGAGAGGATAACTATTACGCTCTATTTTATTTCATTTCGCTATAAATACTTATATAGAAGTGTGTGTGACCGTGTTTACTTACACTGATTCGAGGTGTAAATCTATATATGCATGTACTTCTCACATTTAACAATTATGAAAGTCCCATTGGGATGTTATATGTGTGCCTGACTGATGGGTTATGAGTAATGAGTTAATGCGAGATCGAACATCGGGTTTCTTAGGTTAAATAATATTTTTTATCAATCGAAAGTGTAATTTGGTGTCCGTAAAAGAGCCAAATAAGATTCCGATATCATTTTAATTATAGATGGCACTGCAATCGGTCGTAATGAGTGAAACCTTATTTAAACGAGAATTTTTATTTTATGTTACAATAAAAAATAGAAAAAAATTCTATGGTTTTTTAGATGACTTCACACGAACCTTTTTCAAATGAGAATGTCACACATTTATTTCAGGTTATGATTTGTTCTCAAACAAAGTTTTCGATCAAGAGTTCTTTAAAATCACACACGAACCAGACATTTCTGTCATTGGAGTACTTTCAAAGGTATTCAATCGGAAACAGCCAAATTCTAAATACCTTGTCATGTCTAAACTCTAGGATTTCCAAACAAAAAAAAGTTTTATTATCTTTTTTAATATTTATAATTTCTTTATATACAGTTTATACGTTAAAAAGTAACAAAACTCAAAGTATTGAATACACTATTTTATATCGTACAATAATGCTTCGAAGGCCTTTTCTGTTTCCCTTCAACAACAATAATTAAATATTTGTATGTATTTATACATTTTCTTTTCAATTTGTTTTTAAATTTCTAAAATTTTAAACTTTTTAATACGACTTCATCGAAGTTATGGCCAAAGTGTATATATAGTATGATTATAATTTATAGGTTAGTTTTAAATAATTATTTGCATTTACGTCATATTTTGACAGAACTGCGTTTTGCACCATATTAATACAAAATGCACAAATAAATATCTATTAATTGTATGCGTAATATTGATAAGTTATTCACATACATATGAAATTTATGTATAATTTATTCTGTTGTTTTTTTAGAAGCCACTTGGATTTCGCGATGAGTTCTTAATAGAGGTTACGGTGACGTTTAATTTTGGCGCCACTGGCGGCGGAACAATGGTAATAGTTCCGTTACCGTTTGTCCGTTGCTGTGCAAAGCTATCACTACTTTTGGTTGAATTGAATACTGGAATCTTGGACGGACTGGTTTTGAGAATGGGATTTGATGTTTTTCGTACCGGTACCGGAATTTCAGAGTTCTGGTTCTTTTCGAAGTTCGAGCGAATCTGATCGATGTGTGAATGTCGTTTTTCGACTAAACGTTGCGGTGACTCGTACGTGGACGTGGTAAACTTGATTTCACTGTTTCTCGGAATGTATTCGATTTCCTCATTAGAGGCATTGCCGTTTTTAGGTTCTGTTGTGGTGCTGAATTTTTCAGCAGTACTAGATGGCTCTAGTGTGCTAATTGACGAAGATAGGGTATTGCTGTTAGCACTATCGTTAAGCTCTGCATTATCATTAAGTTCTTCCAAACCTTGGTTTGGAGTCTGTACTCGAATTTCCGTCACAAACGTCTGTACTTCATCGATAGTCGAACGGATGTCTGAAGCTAATGCTTCAGGCATTTTCTTAGACGATAAACTCTCAATGATGAATACCTCATCCTTGGGAATGGTGTTCATGAATAACTTCTGTTCATCGTCAAGCGTACGCAAGGTAAAGTTCAATTTCTCGTCATCGACTAGAATGAGTGAAGTTGGCTGTGAGCCACCGTCTGTGGATATTGTCACAATGTTCTCTACGCCCAAGACACCGTTATTTGGCTCTGGTCGAACATTCATTTCCATTGATGAAATACTTATGCTGTTCACTCCCTGCACATCACTCGCAAACACCGGTGAAATTTGGCTGGACTCGGTCAGGTCACTTTCCACCTCCGTATGCGATCCACCGAGGGTAAGACTTATTGGTTCGATGTCAGTGTAGTTCGTTTGTATGTTTACTATTTGCTCAGTTGGATGAATTTTGGTCATTGAGGTACTGCTGTTGCTGATGCTACTGGTTGACTTATGTTTGTTCGAATTGGTATCTTCATTTGAGTTCTGTTGGGCGACCAGTTTTTTGAGTACGTCCGATTTAGGGCGTTCCAAACTGCCGAATGGGTACCTTGATACTTTTACGTCATCTGGCATGTTTGCTCCATAGTTGATAATGTTCACTTGGTCCGCCTCGATTTCAGAGGCTGGTATTTCAGTGGAGTGCTCCAGCTGTACCTGGACAGGAGTTAAACTTTTGCGATCGTCATCTGTCTTGTAAGTGTAATTGAAGTTTGACTCTGCATTGCCAACTGGATAATCATGGAACCCATTGCGCGATTCTGTTTCAATGAATTTCTTAATAGTATCTTCCAGATTTTTTGGTAGATCTGCGCTTTGTTTTACGTCAGCAAGTTCTCGCTGCTCCACAGCTTTTACCTTTTCCGCAAAATTAATTTCCTTCTGCTGGTCTGTTTCCTGCATTAACACCACATTACTGACGTTCTGCACGGTTGCTGGAGACACATCTTCTTCGTAGTTCACTACAACCACATTGGAAGTAATTGTTTTCGGCGGATTGTCAAATTTGTCTGCCACAGCCAGGATGTCACGAACCATGCTTGTGTCATTGACTGACCTCACATCTATGTCAACTGTCGACAAATCTTCTTTCACTTGATCATCAATCTGTTCTCCCGATTGATTGTCGAAGATAGCATCAGCAAGATTACCCCATTCGTAGGCACTCTTGAGGCGACCTCGTTGCAATGTGTCCATTGCAGTGATTTCCATCAGGCGTGGCTCTTTCATTTCAGTTGAATCTCCATCGATGTTTGATGGTGCCTTGCGCTTCTTTTGTGTGATGGTTTTGATGGGCTTCTGATCGGTTTGATCAGTCATCTCTAGACTTTGAGCACGTTCCAGTGTGCCCTGATTTGATCGATTACCAGTTGCAATTGACAAAGCGTCCATTTTCGAAAGGTCTCCCAGACTAGCTGTGCGTCGCTCTTCTTCTTCGGACTCTTCTTCGGATGTCTGGTGTACGGTTATGTGTTTTGAGTTCAACTCAATTTGTGTGCTGTTGTTCGAAGATTCATTGTCGGAGTCTGTACATTTTTAATAGAAGAATATATTAGCAATGATTTGTGAATTATTTCATTGATATTAACTTACCATTGTCAAAAGCAGCCAATTGGCTCTCGGTGTCACTGCTCATCTGTTTGCGCTCCGCTCGTGGTGTCGATGTATTGCTTAGACCTTTTCCAATCTCAGCAATTTCTAGATCATCACTCATCATCTTGCCAAAGTCAACGTTACCCGAAAAGTTATCGGAGAAATTTAGTTTCTCGTCAAACTCAATTGGAACGTTCTTCTGTAGAGGGCTCACGACCAGCGTAGCTGCATCGATAGTGTCCAAACTAAGATTAGTCACGGTCGTGTCTGTGCTCTCATTCATGTCAACGGGGTCCAGATAAGATGGTGGACGAGGTGCCTTTCCCTTGGACTTCTTTAACTCAGCTATTGTAGCTGCTGATTGTGACGAACTCTTACGATTATCCCGAGCTGCCAAAGCGGCTTGAAGCATTTGATTTGGAATCTCTTGTGGAATACCAGCTGCATCTCGACGGATACCACTGCCGTTGATGCTTCCATTTCGCTGAAATTCGGTGCTCACTATTTCGGTGGTTCTGGTCTCGTCGGTGCGATTCTTTGTACGCTTGCTGACCGGAGGTGGTGACGATTTTTTAGGGGGTTCAAGATTTGTTTTTTCAAGGTTAAGATTATTGTCATTGTCGGCTTGCACCTTATTCGGACTCTTGCCACTGAAGTTCTTGTCGTTTACTGTAGGCGGCAAAACTCGGATACCAAATTTCGGTCCACCTTTCTTGCCATCGTCTGGTGAAACGGATCGTCGGTCCAGTTCATCGACCCCAATCGATGTATTTGCAATCATTGAATCGTTCACACCTTTTTGCTGTAGTTTCTCTTCCATAATCTCACGGAACTGTTTTGTCTTTGACTTCTTTTCGTTCTCATTGAATGCCGTCGGTAGGTGTCCGGATGGAGAATGACGTTGTTGCTCCATTTTAAGTGTTGGATAGTTGCTGTCGTCATTCGGGAAAAGTTTCTTGCGAGCATTACGTTCGATGGTGTTGAAGTCTTCCTGGCTACTGGATCGGTACAGTGGATGTGTTAGCGATAGTTGTCCCATGGATGGGCTGTGTTGGGTCATATGCGGAAGGATGCCTTTGCCGTTCAAGAGTTCCAATTGCACATTGTACGGGGAAGCGTAGCTGAGAATAGTGGCGGCATCTTCTTGGACAATGTGTTGGAAGTCAATAGTGATGCTGGTGATTTTGTCGCCTGTATTTGGTAAGAATTAATGTTAAATCAGAAAATAAGAGGTTATGGACATATTTGACTTACCGATATTGACAATATTTGCAGCCGGTCCTTGGGGCATCACTTTCTTAACGAAAATACCTTCCTTGAGTCCGCCACATACTTCGATTCCGAGTCCCGTGAAGTCGGAGCCACGTAAGGAGATCAGTCGTGGTGTTGGGTTCTTAAAAAAGATTTTAAATTGAATTTAATGAATAATTTTGGATGATGTGATCTCGGCTACACATCTGGAGCAAATGGCATGTGACTCTGGTGTTTTTTTAAATAATAACAGAACTGAACTTCATTTTGAAGAACAAAAATTCAAGTATACTTGATTGATTAAATTTAAACAACTTACGCTTGTGTGCGTGTCATCCACAGCCTTGCGCTTGTCCATTGAATTCCATTTCGTGTCCAACGGTGAAGCACTCTTGTTGTTATCGCCTTAGAATATACAAACAAATACGACGGTTATTTACAAAACAGAACTATGAACCGTGAAATTGTATAAATACCTTTAAACGCTGCATTGTCGAAAGCAAACTCTGTCTTAACATTTTCCGGATCTTCAGTCACCAAGTGTTCACCTGCAACATAAAACATAATGTTCAGTTAGCAAAATGGAAATTAACATTATTAAATTAACAACAATAAACAATATAAAATTTACTCTATAAGCACCACTGATTGCAGCTGTGCATATCAAAAGAAGATAATGGAATTTTTATTAATTATCTTCTTTCGATATGCAACCACACAATTATAAATTCTACTCGTATAAAGAAAATATTTAAACTCGCTTTCTTTCTTCTCATTATATGGCCTTGATTTGTTTTTTTTTTCAATTTATAGTAATATTACAATTGTATGAATCTGATACGTGAATGCGACTAATTGTCGTATACAACGCGACGAGATTGTATTTTAAAGTGAAGCAGAAGTTATATGTGCCTAATTTATGTGTGCTCTGTAGATTTTCCAAGTAAAGAATCTCACACTTATTATTCAACAAAATTCAAGTGCGCGCGCAAATGTACACCATTGCCTCTTGCCTCGTGTACGTCGCGCTTTTAGTCGTTGCTGTCTCCGCGGGAGTGTTGTCTGTGTATACGCCGGCACTTTTCTTTATATTTTTTCTGTCTACTGAAACATTCACGGTATTTATTAGCACGATGCTGAGAGTATTTTTTTTTGCATTGTATTTGTGTGTATTTTTCGCGATTCTCGCCGGCTGTACAGGAAAGCCACGCTGCGGCCGCGACAATCACACGGCGCTTATTGAAAGAGAAATCAAACAATTACACTCTTTTTTAATGAGAAGCGATCGCGCGACGACTAGTTAGTTATACATATATTATTATACAAATAATGTGTTTATAAATATATTTAATATTTAAAACGAAGATTATCTACGTCTAAGCGTCTACATTAAGTAATTATGCTGTCGGTGCGTAAATGGGGACGCGCGCATTCCAATATCAGATGATACTTTTCCGATATTTTTAGAAATTCATCATATTATAAATATATGTATATATAAATAAATAATAATTATAAATACTACGCTACGCCTAATTTGACATTTAAAATTACCGTATTCACTTCATGTCGCTAGCGCCGCGACATATCATCACGTTTTGTCCTTATAACATATTGGGACTTAACATGTTCACACGTGGCGCTACCTAACGGAAAAGGGTATGTAATTTTATGAGAAGTTCGAAATGAACTGAGTGACATCTAAAAAACGACTTAAGCAACACCACGCCGACAACACTACTTCATAGGATCTATTTCCATATTTTTCGGTTATTTTTTATACCGGGATGTATCCAGAATTGATAAATGTCAACCGGCCTACCATAGTCAAAGTCTGAAGTTAAGCTCACTCACACACACACACA
>JANSTU010029477.1:0-12231 GCA_027564075.1 Bolitophila hybrida
CCGCTGTAGGATCTTGTCGTTGGAGTCCCTTTCAGAACGACGAAATAATTCCGGAGTGTTCTTCATTTTCGACTTGCCGCTTAGACGCCCCTAATTTGCTTTTACTTGTTCACATAAACGTACCAGCTCGTGTTTTGCGTGAGCATGACTTTCTTAGAGTTAAAAGGCACAGAACATCTTATGGGCAAACAGAGCCAATGAACAGTATGGCCAAATCTTTTAACCGCTTTTCTAGCTTTTTTGATTTTACAGCATCGCGAGACGGTCCATCTTTATATCCTTAGTTTTTGTTAATGTCCTACGAATTCGAGGGGTGGATGTCCAACATAGTTGGAACGACTCCATCCTCACTTAGTGATGAGCATTTTATTTATAAACATTGATAATAAACGGGCAGTAGGGGATTTCCCGTTGATTTAAAAAAAAAATTGTCATCAATTTTCTTGTAACTTTTGACTATATGCGAAATATCTAAAGCTATTTACCATTATTAACGACCTTCACGATACTATTGCGTTACAAAACAATCTTGATTAATTATCACTATGGTGTAAAAACAATGACTAAAATAACAGTTCAAAAAAGCGTATTCGAACTTTGTAATGAGACTCTCTAAAGAATTCACAAAGAAAATTTTATCATTATACGAGACGCTAGTTAGAATTGTAATGGAATACTTGTCAAATATGTTGTCTATTTACTATAACTAAAATTACGAAAATTGAAAGAGTTCAAATAAAATGTACTCGTTTTATGAACTTTAAATTTAAAATTCCCAGAACATAAAGCCAGATTCAAATTTGTATTTTAGAACACAAACGCATCTTCCTTGACATGACTTTAATGCACAAGTTTTTTTAATAATACAATTGATACAAATTCCATATCTAAATTCAATTTTCGATTTAACCGAATCAATATAAGAACAAACCACACATTTACTATCGTCAACACATCCACATATTTTTTCCTACAAACATATCCAATAGACTTCAGAACACGTTCAATATCCTTTTTAATAAATTAGACAAGTTTAATATATCACAACAAATATTTAAAACATCTGTAAAAATGTATTGCTTTTAACTTTGAATTAATAACCAATTTTGTAGTGTGTGTGTGTGTTTTAAAACAGTTTTTATGATTATGGTTATGTTATGTTATTAAATGTTATTAAATAAAATACAATTAATATTATAAATTAAATTGTGTTATTTAATTGGCCCGATACATATTATTAAGCATAAACCACTAGATTGTATTACTAGCAGGAAAAAACTAATAAATGTCTGACCTCGTAATATTGAGTTGCAAATAATTCTAAATTACCGACATTCATAAAATACATTGTTCAAATTAAATTTTGACCAATTCGTTTTTCAACAACATAGTTAGCTGGGGTTGCATTTCGAGTGAAATGAATTATACTCATAACGACGAAAAAAAGTGAATTGAGGAACGGAAAAAACGTACACAATCCCTTAAAATAAAGAGAACAAATACTAGGTATTTATATAAAGAATAGAGGCAATAAAATTGCTGTTACGGACAAAAGATACAGATAGTTGTTAATACATTTACTATTACGGGTTCCCTCCCACGAATGGTCTAGTGTATATATATAAATAAATATATATATTATATATATATTATTAGATCCTGAAATTAGTATTCCTATCTACTATCTTCTCCTATTCCCTCAGACAACTACCGGTAATAAACACGCTCAAAATTATACACTCGCGGACGGTTGGCGACCGAATGCATATATATTTAATCCCTTGTGGAAAATAGAGCCAGCGTGCGATGCCGCGCACCGGATTCAATGATTATGATGGAATATAACGACTGATCAGATCATCCTATTGTGATGTGCTACTCCTCTTGGAGCTACTGCGCTCTAACAATTACATCACATCTCCGAAGGTTAGGAGCTTAAATTGCACTAACGTGACTCAAACCACATTAATGGCATATCAGCATATTTTTGTATTATATTATATATTATTGATATTCTCTTCTATGCGCCTTGATCTAACTTGCTATTTATGTTCGTAATCGTGAATTATCAAAAGCATTATAAACTTATTGTTCTAGACAGGGTGCGTATTTATTTGTAAATTGACGACATCAACGTCTCGCTATTCTAAATCAATACTCTATTTCCGAAATAGGCTATTATAGCAAGATAAACCTACTGGTTAAAAGTGATACAATTGAAAACACTTAAGTCTGCCGGGAATATAAGGTATCTATTATGATAATTTTCAGAAGGATAGGTGATTGTTCAAACTAATTTGAAAGTTTACCAACACATATTCCACTTAACTCTTGAGACAACTACTGGTTTGCGCACACATAAAAACACGTCTGCACTTGCCGACACACATGTGTTTATGTATATATATATATGATAATATATGATAAAATGATTAAAAAAACAGATTTACCTCTTCGTAATATCCTTCTAAGATGTCCCTAGCTTCATCCTTGGTTCTGGTTATTTTATCTTCACGCCATGAGCTAGGTCGCCTACTGTTCTTATGTTTTACCAATAAATGTGAGCACTGTACTTGATGTTTTCCCTAAAACAAAACAATATGTTAATACTACCTGTTTAAAATAGTACATTTAATTATAGAAATACTTCATTGCAGGCAGCAGGGGCCATCGGAAGATCCCATTGAGACTCTTTGGTATGAACATTTAAATAATAATAAATACCTACAAAAAAAAATATTTTTGTATATAATATAAATTATAGAGATAAAAATAAAAATAGATTTATGAAACAACTAAATTAGAAATCGGTATAATTGTCCATAGTGACGTTCCTGTTACCTTCAGGATGTGTAATCGAGCATAATTTGATTAAATAGCTAGAATATATTGTTTATTTAACCGTAGTCTAATGTTATATTAAATTTATTTACTACATTTCAAATGGGTGGGTCAATAAATTATATTATTTTATGTTTGCAAAAAGAATTAAATACCTGTAGACCGGCTTAGTCGCTTTTCCCAACCAGCAGGTACAATTTCTGATGTAGATGAATCAGCCATTTAAGCAATTAAATGGATTATTATTCAAAGATTTGAGGTTGTTGATTAAGTGTTCACAATTTATCCTTCTCGCCTATCCATCAACAAAATGGAAGTAACAGATTCAACAAAGTGAGGAAAAGAACTACGAAGTGCGATACTCGAACTCGACACTGCGTACTGCGACTGAGGTGCGAGAAGTTTGAAACATTTTTAGCGGTACTTCGTGTTCGTGTCAAAACCCAATAACTTATTTTATATTTTTTCTGAAATATTTCATAAATGTGAATATTCACAAAAAGCTGATAGCACGTACCCACAGATATAGGCGATTTGCAACTCTACTAGAGGCACTATTGGCGTCAAGTTTGACAGCAGCAACTTACCGAAAACTTCGAATATGTTCAAATGTTGTATGGTATGTGTATCTGTGTATTTGTTGCAAGTAAATAGCACATTAGCATGAATTGCGGATCTATTCTGAGTGATTCACTTTTTAAAAGTGTGTCACTTTATCGAAAACGGTATCCGCAGTACTGAAAGTGGGCACCTGCTACTGCCAAAATCTGCAACTGACATTTTAATGCGGCTAACTTCGAAAATAATTTTACTCAGGGCCACTAACGCTATTCGCAAGGCAAAAAGTGAGTCACTTTTTATTAATTTTGGGCCATCTACACAATAGATGGTGACTGCATTTGTTTTTACATTTATTCAACACAAAATGTTACGACGGTATCAGAAATTAATTATTTGCAGACACTAGAGAACATGAATGAATAAATATAATAATACATTTATATTTGCAAATGTACCACATATAAGGGCTTCAAAATACGAACACATAACCTTATAAAATATATTTAATTAATACATAAATTAATATTTATACTTTTTTTAATCGATGTATAAATATAATTTTATGTATTAAATAAATATGTTTGTATGCAATTACTTGATATTGATGTTTGCATAATTGCAATTTGGCTTCGCACATACAGGCTGAGTAGCGCATTGAGTAAAAGTGACTTACTTTTCGCTGCAAATAGCGCTTTTAGTATTCGTGGCCCGCTGGTGGTGGTTGTTGATGTTTGAAGTGACTAGTGACTCGCGAGCCACTAGTGACTCACTCAGAATAGGCCCGCTGCTCCCGATACGAACAAATTAATATGAAACGGGTGTACTTACTTGAAATTATGTATGGTACAGGCGCGTCCGTGTCTGTGAATAAAAATGGGGCCACGATGATTTACATACAATAGATTCTGTCGATTTAGGTGGCACACAAGTTCAATATACGACACCTAAAAATTATTAAAAACAAGAATATACATACAAATATTGTGTGTTCAAGAGTTCAAGTAAAAACTAAAACACAAACAAAACATACGAGAAACGACCGAACAGTTGAACACATATACCAACACAATATGTAAATAAACATTATATAATTTTATAATTTTGACATGAACTTGAAAAAAATCCGAGCAAAAATCACAGAAAAACTCAAGGAAAAACTTCAGATTGTTTACTCTAGATAACTCTAGGGGCAAGTCTGAACGGTACATTGTAATTCCGGCCTGCGACAGGCCTGCAATTCGGTTTGGGAAATGACCCATCATAATATTCACAGTGACAATTCACAATAACGAATTCACCAATCACCGCATCAAAAAATATGTTTGTTTAATGTTTACATTTTAAGTTTTTTCTGCACATAATGTTTTTTGTTAAAATATTCCTTCCGCATGAGTATTTTACGTTGAAATTACCGGCCAAGCTGTACGGAGACATAGTTATTCAAAGAGAAAAACACATTGCTGTTTTTATTGTGCACATATCACGACATGCCGAGAAGAACCCCCAACGTTTTCCGTGCATAGGTCAAATAACAAAAACTAAAGAATCCGAATGTGGTTCTTGTCTTCCTGGTTCATATTTTGAAAATGGATATATCAATTTTGTACACTCAGACAAAAATAAAAATATTCTCTTGGACCACTTACAAGTAAAATATGGAGATATGATACCAGCTACATACAAAATACAGTTAATTCTGTACGATTTGAAGGGATTCGTTTTCTTGTCACAAAACAATGAAATATCAGATATTTTTGATAACATGGATGACGATGTTTTGTATTTGGCCAAACTTATCAAATGTAAGAACAAAACACCGTTCATTATAAAAGATAAATATATGGCTACTTTTCGTGTTGTCTTCGAGTTTTTTAAAAAAAAAGTTTGGCCAATATTATTGCCTCCATTCGCTGTGATTAAATTTGCGTTTAAGGAAACCGCAGTCGCAAGACATGTTGCAGATTGGAAGAAATGTATAGAGCAAGATGGATTTAAGAGGTTTTTTTTTTAAAATAGAGTTTCAAATGTAACTTGAGCATGAAATTTCTTAGCGAAAGAGTCTGTACGGTGACATTCGACGTGGTAGCTGGTCTGTTTATTATGTTTTGGCTTTTCTATCTGGGTGATCCTGGAACATACCTAATGGAATTTGCAAATGTATTGAAATCATAAAAAATATTTGAAGTGATAATATTTATTATATTTATAGCTGGTAGTCAATCATCTTAGAACGCTCTTAAATTCGTTGAAAGGAAGTCCAGTTGGTTTTAAATTAAATGTCGATTTAAACAATTTCTTGCTTAAATGTTTTATGTATCATGTGGATCTTTGGGCGACCTTTCTCGGTAAAGTTGTAATATTTAACAATCTGATAATTTAAATAAATAAAACATTGTTTTAGTTATCGTATCTCCTGCCATCCAGTATCTCTTCATGCCACTGGCTATTCTGGGCTGCTTAGGTATTTCGTTCCAGCTCGCATTGCTCTCTGATCTGCTTGTGCTAATTAGTTTACATGCACACTGTTTTTACATATATGCTGCGGTGTAAAAATTGAAGCCACTAAAAGTGGATAAGATGTATTTAATTTTCTTTATATTTTAGTTTATATCATATTGAACTGGTTGGAATAAAAGCTCTTTGGAGGGTATTACTAGGTCGAAGGAAAAATGTTTTAAAAGGTATAATTAATACAAATATTTAAATTTTTAAACTTATAATAAACTTTTTTTAGATAGAGTAGAATCTTATGAATACTCAAACCCACAGTTGTACTTGGCCACAATATTTTTTGCCGCTCTCCTTTTTTTCCTGCCGACGGTTTTCATATATTATTTAGTATTTGCATCGGTAAGATCGATATTTTAAAAAAAGTTCATTCTAATATGTTTTATTTTATAGCTCCGGTTTATTATGTACTGCATAACATATTTGTTGTTAATTATTCAACGTAATATTTTAATGTTCCCGGTGTATACTTTCATTCGATGGGTTCTTGGAATATATGTAAACAAAAGTATATCATAAAATATAATTAATTCATTTGTATAATTTAATTATTTTTAAAAAATATAGATAGCATTGAACTGACCTTATTGGATGTTGCAAGATCAAATACTTCTGCTTTTCGACATGCTATTTCAGTTTACTGTCTACGACCAAAACCCTCTTCGCCTTGGTCAAATGCAAGCGAAGGATGTCGTAAGACTTACATAGAAACTGAAGAACCACTGCTCACAATTGATCAATTTTTTATGAGACTACTCAAAGGCGAAATGATGGGGTTTATTCAGCAAAAAAATAGTCCTTAGGAACCAAACAAATGTCAGTTTTAGATATACATAAATTATTGTAAACAAGCTTTTACCGTATAGAAACGTTTTTAATGACACGTAATTTGCAATGTTTTGTTAATACATATAAATTGTAAACAATGAAAATTTACACCAAATGTTTTTATTTTATTGTATAAAATAATATGAAAACAATCTAAATATTAATCCATTCGTGTCTTCAGCACCTTCGTAGTGATCTTATCTTTTTGGATGATATGAACAGTTGCACCCCAACCAGAACCGGCATCACGATCAAAAGCATTTACCATTGCCTGAGAGATGCACTCGAACAAGTTTTCCGGTTCCATTTCTGGTTTCCATAGAGTTTCGCACATACCATAGAGCTGTTCAGCACAAGTTCCGACAACCACAAAATCGTCCGGTTGGTTGGGGCAACCGATCAGGTCCATGTTGCAGATGAATGGTTCGAATGTGGTCGGATGCAGACCAGCTATGACAGGTTCAACAAAGTATGGTCCAAATCGTTTCTCATACAGAAAACTGGAGAGCATTGCAGCAAAACGTTCTGGGATCATTGGTCGATTTTCACGCACTTCATAGAGATTCTTTCGGAATGTCAGACGATCCTTCACGGTAAGAATATCCGTTTGAAGGCCAACTAGACCCAGGAACATATGCGGATTCATTTCGAACACCTTTTCAAAATCGGTTGCAATTGTCTGGGCCTGAACTCCAAACCGATGGTCTGTAGCAATTGCAACGCAATCCTTACCTTTCATGGCGACTACGCAACCACCGTTGTAGGCTAATATAGACATTTTCGGTTTATTTTATTTGCGAATATGAAAATGATTTGCGTTTAATATATATTTGATTTAAGGTTATTTTAACAAAGTACAATATCTACAATGACAGGACAAAAACCAAGCAATTTGAGTGCAGTGGTAATTTAAAAATGGAAGTTGGGTTGCGTTCTTAAAACTAATGCTGTGTTGACATACATCGGTGATTTTTTTTTGCATGTGCCTAGCGTGATACCGACGATGAGCTGATGGATGGATCTCAACATGATTTTGATCGTGGCGCGGCTAAAATTACATGATTACACGAACTGCTACTAAACTGCAGTTGGATATTTAACTGGGTGATTATTGACTGTTTGGGTGACAGCTTGAAATGTCGTCAAATGTTATCAACTGTCGAAGGCAGCGACAGTAGTTAACTGCGACCAACTGTCGAAATTAACAGTCCGTGTAAACATAGGATTGGCGTCATGGTCGAATTAGGCCTGTTTAATTATATGTCAAAGTGTTTGTTTTTGTATACTTGTGTTATTGTAATATAAATCATGAGCTAAGCCCGATGACGATATGAGTAGTTACCCATTTATTATAGCAGGCGATTTACGATTGCCAATTAATGAATTCGACAAAAGTAATAGCATGGAATAAGTGTTCTAAAGAACTAAATATTGAGTTGATTTCATATTAATAATTTATTTTAATTGCAGAGGACTTCATTAAATTTCGATTGAAATTGTTTCGAAAACATATATATTCAAGAACGGTAACTACCGAGCTAACTACTCACATAAATTTACTGTTTTGGAACGCAACCTAAATGTATTTTACTTACGTTTTTGTTAATCATCAAGCAACTATTTTCTGTCACAAGTAGCAGCGGAATTCTGTGTTTTGCGACCGCCAATTTGAGTAGGCGGTTGCAAGCGCAAACTGTCAAATCGCTTTTTGACATAACTAACTTAAGTTCGAATTATTTTTCTCACGGTCGCAAATTGCAATTCCGTGTTTGCATTTAATGTGTGAGTTGCGGCCGCATCGAACCTCCATTAAACTTTTGCAGTTTTGAAATTAAATATATATTTTTTAAATTGTTTGCAATTAATATTTACTAACAGTTGCGAAATGATTCATCAAACATTTATATGTAAAATTTAATGTACTTAAAGTGAAGTGATGAAGTATATATTGCTTAATAAATATGGTTGATATATATATGATGCTAATAATAATAATGTAATCAATAAATCGGACGACGAAGAAGATTTTCCTTCAGTTCAAATCTCCAATGACATTTGTAGTCGCATAATCGCGTCATATTTAAAAAAATATGTAAATTATTTACAAAAAATGTATGGTCATTTTCTAGGGGCTTTCACTTGGAATCACATAAAAGGCACATCAAACGATAAAAAAGCAATACAAAAGAGAAACCTTTCAAGTAGGTGCACACTTGAAAGGTTTCTCTTTTGATTGAACTTTAATTATTAAATAAGAGGAATTGGAATACAAAAAAAGGTAGAGTCCATGCCGTGGATATGGCAGTGGTAATATCCAATAATGGACATGCCACAAAATATTTATTTAACATATATTAAATTATTTGATATTAAATTATTTGGATGAAATGAATACGCTCCCTGGTGCATGTTCGACCGGAATGACGAAAAGAAAGACGTCGAACGAGAGATTGGGACAAACGTTGCTTTGTTGAACCTATTGCAGAGGACACATGTGCGCCAAAAGTACGCAAATGTCAATGATAACTGGATCGTGGCGCGGCCACGTAGGACTTAGCATATCACTCCACCTCCCGTACTAGACTGTCATGAGAAGGCCCACCATAGATCGAAAGATCTTAGAGATTAAGTTCAGATGATTTTCACTGAGTTTTTGAAGCATTATTGGATAGATACCATCCGGTCCTGGCGCCTTATATGGTTTTAAAAAGGGGATAGGGCCCACTTTATTTTATCAATAGTGGAGGCCAAGCACCAATGTGGATCATAATACCTATGGTATCAACCTTATGGTTTACATCAGTATTGGTATGAGTCTTATCATTAAAAATGCAGTTTGGGAAGTGGTTACTCATCAGATGTTTCAAAGTGTCGGTGTGATTTTCCGTGCTTGAACCATCGTCGAGCAATACAGTTCCCAACTGGGCATCTTTATCTATTGAAAATGCCTTTGTGATCTTAGAGCCGCATCCCTCCCCAGAAAGAATAGAGGAATCTCTGTCGGTAAAACCGATAACTTCCAGACAATAGACTGTGAAATAGGTATAACTTTTGCTTTTTTCTAATTTTCGGGAAAATTGGAAGTAGTAAAGAGTGTATTAAAGAGATGACTAAGTATTGTACTGATTTGAGGCAAAAGTAAAAGCCCAACAACATATGATTTTATTTTATTATTTTATTTATTATAACATCCAGGGAACTAACCGTGCAAAAGGCAAAATACTATGAAATCTGGCGTGAATCAATGTTATGATCCGAGAGAATCTCAATGTTGACAGCAATCAGGTAGGAATTATATTCATCGGCAGTGAAAAGGGGGATTTCGATAAACGATTTAGTAGCACCAAAATTGAGTCGTTTTAATGGATCACATTTAAAAGACAAGACAGTATAATATTTTAAGAAATAAAAGGAATGCTTACTTTGCTGCAATGATTTATAAGAATTGGTTTATAAGTAATAAATAGATCCAAAAGAGTTGACGAGGTTTATGTGATGAGTAGGTTCATTATTTATGTATTTTTTTAATTTTTTTTTAATTTATTTTCGAAATAATTGTCGAAAAAAATAAAGTGGTATTGGAATGAATTAAAACATTTTCATTTAAATCTCCAGTTTATACATTGGTGTTAGATTACACAATGCATTTTCAATACTAGATAAATTATTTATTGCAAAAAGAATTTTAGAACACACATGGAAGTATCTGAAGCTTGTCTAATGTTAATGTGTAATCCCGTTTGAACATATATTGCCATACTATAACCTCTTCCAACAGCCCTATCATTACGAAAAAGTCTAAATCCATCAATATTAACATTATATAGTAATATTGCAATTTCATTTCCACACACCGCCAGCCGAACGCTATTAACAACATTTCTAGTCCTATATTTGCATAATTTGTTCCCAATTTTTAAATCAAATCTCGATACGATATTGATATTGGCCTTGACATGGACCAAAGAATGTATTTCTATGAGAATATCCATTCATCTTATCCGAGATCAATTAATTATCAATGTTAAAATCTAGTTTTACTGGTATTTTGATTATTTAATTTAATTAAATTCTGTCACTTGTACATTAGTATTGTCTTGCCTAAAATTGATGAATTTAGTGATATGTTTATAAATTCCAATATCCATGTTATAGCTATTAATTGAAACTTGGTGGAAGTCACACATTTCATCCAATTAATAATATATATTATATATTGATATTCTACTTAACTATATATATTGCTTAGAATAAAATAAGTAATTACAGTTAGTATTATAAATTTGAAACTTTAATTAGTATTAATAATATATATATAGTGGAAAAGCCTTAGTTTTCAACCACTATTGAATAAAATCATATGTTAGATGCAAAGACATTTTTATCTATATATATTTAACATTTATTCCATGCAAGCCGACTCCCAAATCTCTCAGACGGAAAATTTCGTAGATTAAATGGAAAAGGAAACCGCATGTGTGGAGACAGTAATGGTACTTTGCAGAACGTGTTTCCGTCATGCAAACTATTTTGCAAATTAGTTGCAAGTATCTGTGTGGGTGTCTGCGTCTGCAATGGTGCTCACACCAAAATTTACTCCCCTCGGACTCCCGCGCTAACGCGTACACGCCACACAAAACACATTGCGGGCCTTTGAAATAATGCTATTTGTCGAGTAGGAATCACTATAACAATGTTCTAATGTCTCGAACATTTAATATATGTATTTATAATATATGCAAATAAAATGCAGGGTATGCTACAAAATAAAAACAAAGTCATTTTGTAATAATATACACAAATAAGTTGAATGTCAAATAATTTGCGAATACGACTTTTATTAATTGAGTTTTTTTCGAATATTGCTATCGTTATACCAAACACCACTTTATATATTTATAAATGTATTTATGAATAACCCTGTAAATGTAATATGCTTATGTGTGTTCTTAGAAACGTCCACATTTGTTTCATGTTTCAAATGCAAATGCAGTTCGAATGGCACAATTTATATACAATATTATACGTTTATATATATACATATGTTATAATATAATTACATTTTGGTTTTAGCTCACGTGCATGCCGAAATACAGTGAATATGAAAATTGTTTTGTAATTACAATATGCTTCTCTTATATGTCGAATATTTTAGAGCGTACATTGTGGTCGGAAAACTATTCTATAATAATTTGATTCAAAATCACGCGAACGTGCTCTTTGCTGATTTCTCTGGGCTGTTTCAAAGTTTTGAATGTCAATTATTTTTTTTGTATGCTTAGTGGATTTTATACTGTTTAAACATAAGATATGTTGGAAATTTGTGTTGCTGTTGTCTATTTTATGTTTATTCGTTTTTGTGGAACTATGGAGTTTATTCTGTTTATAGAATTTTTTTAATAACATTTACAAGAATTTTAGAAGTGTTTTTAATTGCTGAATACGACTTATGTGACTATTCTTGCGAAAACACAAAACTTTTATTTTATGTTA
>JANSTU010029488.1:0-12231 GCA_027564075.1 Bolitophila hybrida
TATAGAACAATAAGTGTATGATGGCGTTGATGATTCACGATTCCGAATATAAATAGCAAGATAGATCTCGGTGCATAAAAATCTCAAAGATATGCACATTTGCCTTGCAAAGTTGTTAGAGTCGCGTCAGGACAAATTAATACTCCTAACCATCGGGGATTACAGGATCCAATGAGATCAAAATTAGCCTTATGCATTCACATCTAAAAGTCCTTACTCAAGCCTTATACAAATTCCATCGAAGCAACTGTATTAAATGTAACATATTGAAGTTAAATTATTATTTGAGGTAGCGAACCAAAATCACGCATTATAAAAAAATCCAAATTTCAAAATCTTGTTAATTCCTTTAATACGAAATCACGATATACAAAATCTCTGACTTTAACTTCAAAGTTTAATATTTCCATTGAATATTTTCTTCATATAAAACAAATTATTTATGCAACAAAACATGATATCCCCTGAAACACCCTATGTCACTTGTAATGTAAGGCTTGTATTATGCATTTATGATATATTATTTCATTGTATTGGTTGACTATAATAAATAGGGCGGACTCTTTGTTTTTAGCACCAGTGAATTAAATCCTTTGTAAAATCAAATTTCATTAATTGTATAACATAATTATAAAAACATACTGGCAATGTTTAAAGTAATGCAATTGATAAACAATTATTTTATTATAATTATGATTATGTTTCCAGAATATAAATAGAAAAGTAGACGTTCCACCGGTACATCAAGCGTCTATGCGTAAAAACTTGATAAGATTGCGCTTCCTAGGCGCATTTCTTCCGTCTGAGGTGTTTGGTCCTCCCATTAAGGTTTTTATTATTATTATATTTGATACACATATTTTTTTAAACAAAATTTAGGGTATTTCTAAGTATATTTTTGGCATGTTCAGCTGTTTAAATGTCATCTTTATGATGGTGCTTTACGTATCGTTACAATGGATTGACGTCTATGGAGTTATTTCGAATATGAACTTGGAAGGATTGGCTCATAACGCGTGTATTTCTCTGAACTATTTAACTTCAGTTGTAAAAGTACATAATTATTATTAAAGAGTTATCCATCAATTATCCTAATATTATACCCAATTACTAAGATGAACAATCTAATATGGCGTCGTAAAAAACTTCAAACATTCATCATATACACTCGAAAGCTGTCAAATGTGTATGCTGCTGATGAAAAGCACCAAAATTTACTTCAAAAAAATGAACGGAGCATTGAAATCATCACGGACGTATTTATTTGGCTAGCCATTTTGACTAATTTGATGTCTATAATGAACCTATTCATTGGTATTTTTTTAAATTTTTATTGAATATCTAAATTGTTTTTTTTTTTTATTTCTGTATCTGAACAGATTCGAAGGCATTGGAAAGATTTCCATTCCGAGCGTATCGGCCAAAATTTATACCATTGGAAATTTTGCAGCCAATCCAGTCTTTCTATATTTTCTGGAATGCAATGTGCGTTGTTGTTCATGATGCGACCGTAATGATACTTTTGAATCAAATCGTTCTTCAACTCGATGTATTGGACATGAATTTAAGGTATATGTGTGTTTATTATTTAAAATCAAAAAAGTAATACAGACTATATTTAAAGGTCTTTAAATAATATGCCACAAAATCAATTGAAACCAGCACTCAAATCATGCATAATGCATCATCTGGCCATTATCGAGTTACGAAATATTTTTGAGGAGATGTTCTCTTACATATTTCTAATGCAGTTTTTCACGTCCTTGTTGATGTTTGGACTAACTGGTTTCCAGGCCACCGTTAATAAGGAGTACTTTAGTTCGGCTCAGATGACCATCAATCTGTATTGTATTTGCATTCTATTGGAATTGTACTGGTTCTGTTATATTTCCGATCAGATTATTGAAAAGGTTTGTTCTCTTTTAAATTTGATGAATAATTCGATGAAATTTTTTTTCTTTTTTTAGGGTCTTGGACTAGCCACAACGGCCTACTTTACCGAATGGTACACATATGGGCGAAGTTTTGGAAGAGCTATTCAACTCTTCATCGAGAATGCCCAGACACCGCTAAACCTCACAGCTGGAAGATTTTCAATTGTTTCTATAGATACTTTTGGATCGGTTTGTTATGATTATAATATTTGACACTTATTCTTACTTCATGGTCTTTTAGATTTTGACACGTTCGTATACTTATATTACATTGTTGCGACAAATGTACTACGAAAACTAAATAAATTTAAATTTAAATTTAAATGTATCTTTTTATTTTAAAATTGTGTCCTGTTAAATAAATTAACTTTAAAATTTTATATTATTTTTTTAGGGTATTGGTCAATAAATTCATTACTCTATAATTTTATTTGTATGTACCTTTGGTTTAAAAATTGGCAAACATTTTAAAAACTACTATTCTTAGTGGTGATGGTAAAACAATGGAGAAACTAATTGATTGCAATTAGAGCCTACAAATTTTACCGGTATTACTGGTATTTTTATTTAATTCTTTGTTACATAGTAACAATCTCAACAGCTGCAATTTCATAGACCGACAATGTTATGTAGGCATTTGAGATCAATTAGGGACTTGTGCACTACTCCATGTACTTGCAGAAAACGTTCAACTTTATAATTGTTTATAATAATTGTTTTACATAATACACAATAAAAATCTGATTTTTGCATGAACAATTTGATCAATCAAATTGTTTCCTTTCTATGATCCAAAACGTCGTATTTCTGAATAATACACCTGCATGCGCTTAAGGCTAGATTCATCCACAAAACGTGATTTTTCCAACAAATTTTATTTATATTATTAAAAATATTTATAAATAAATGTTTTTATATATTGAAAGACATATTCAAATACTCATTGATTTTTTTTACCATAGCCATAGCCGAGTGGGTTAACGCGTTGGCCTTGCTTATAGGAGGTCGCCGGTTCACACTGGCCTTATGTCCCACAAGGGATTACATCCAATGAGAATTGATTTTTTTTGATGGCGGATTTAAAAATGGCTTCTGAAACACGTCCCTTTTGTTGGTTAACACTATTACTCCATAACGAATCAACTGAAAGAAAAAATCGAAACGGTTTCTTATTCTGTATCACATTGGCTATGGTCGGAACTACAATGTAACATTTTCACCATAATAACCAAAATGGCGGACTTTTAAAAATGTTGACCCTTTTTCACTTTTAATAACAATGAACATTTTTGGTTGAAGTTCCGACTATGATACATTTTACGAGTAAATGCCGTTTAGTTCATGTTGATAAGTGTAATAGTTTCTAAATAAGAGTTGAGAGTTGAGTTGAATTCTAAATACAGTTGAAAAAAAACGTGGTTTCGTGAAAAAGTTTAATGTTTTTGTTCGTGATAAATCGTAAAAAAGTGAATTTTACTCACATATCCAATCAGTTAGTCATAGGCAGAGAAGCCCTCTCACCCCTAAGGGTTTTAGCTCCGACTATTTTTAAGGTTTTGAGGTCGACAAATGAAGGGGCTGAAGTACAGAAGATCAATTATATTTATACAAATTTAAATGTATAAATCTAAATCTTTTCTGACACCAATTTCGTAATTTATTTCAATTTGCTCGTGTTTTATTGCGCCAGTCTGTTTTTTGTTATAATGGGGTGAAAGTGCGATTTTGTAAGATTTGCTATATTTTTTACGCCAGCCTGAAATGAATAAATAAAATAAATATTTATTACGCCAGTTTAGTTGTATGGCTTTTGCGTAACTGTTTTTAACATACATGAGAGGGCGCTGTAACATCATCATGTCATGCTGTAAACGCACTCACTGCATCGACGCACACGTCTGCTCGACACATATGCGACAGACGACAGTATAAAAAATGGCGTCGGTGTGTTGAAGTTTTGTTGCAGTGTTTGTTCGTAGATACAAAACGTTTCAAATTCGGTTTATTTACAGATTTTATCAATTTTATAAGTGTTCACCTATGTTCCATCGTAATCTGTGCATAACGAAAAATATTCCACATATTTATTATCTATCTTCGAACACAGTTCCACAGTGTTTTTGTTTTCGTTTTTTTGATCTTTCTGATTATTGTGTTTCTTGTATTCTATACTACCTGTTTTTGAATGATACTAGCATATTTATATAAATTCTGTGCTGTGCCTTTTGAAAGGATTACCTCATTACCGTCAGAAACATTGCATCGGAGGATTTACTGCTCCAGAATTGTCGTCAGCAGGTAATACACAATTAGCTATCTGAAAAGATCAATACAAAATTGCTACTGCATACTGCCCACACAACCTGTTTGCAAGTTTTGCAATATGCTGCCCGGGAAACGTGTTTTTCCTAGTCACAATTGTGATTATGTAATGGTTTGAATAGCGTGCTGGTCTGTTGTTTACAAAGAAAATCTCTTTTACGAGCCAAATATTGTTTCCTTGATTCTAATCTTCAATCTGTCAAGAGATGCTGTTGCGCGCGCGTCTTATATGTGTAAGTTTATGTGAAGGGTATGATGAGTGCATTTAAAGACATTGAACTCATGTAAATGGTTTGTTGTGATTTTTTGTTGAAAGTATATTGAACAATTTGTAAAAGACCGGATGCGATGGCATTCTTGTGATAAGACGTCGGTGTTTTTTGTTGATCGGTGGATTGGCATTTTAATGAGATGCGTGCAATGTAGGAATTTTTGCCAGTAAAATTTTACGTATTTGTGTCATTGTCCCCTACTTCGTCTACATTCTTTCTCACTCTAAAATTACTTAATATGTATGTTCGTATATTTTTTATTAGACTGCCTCTTGACACACTGATTACACTTCCGTCCAACTCTCGAAATTAGTCATGAAGCGCAATGCTTGAAAGGGTACGCTTTGGCGGATTTAGCGGCTCCTATAAGATACGAAGCGCAGAACTGGCTCGCGACAAGAAACTGCCAACCATTGGGGTGTCCATCCTCTTCCTCGATGACACCACGCACACGTTTCAGATAGAGGTAAGTGCATTTTAATGATTTTATTCAATTAGATATTTATGATTTAATTACTTTATAGAAAAAGGCGAAGGGTGTAGATCTCCTCGATCAGGTCTTCCAACACCTGGAACTCTCGGAAAAAGACTATTTTGGCCTGCAGTTTATTCAACAGCCTGGCGATGTAGTGGTGATTATATATAGATTAAAAATTATTGTATTGTTACTAATCGATTTTCTTACAGCGATGGCTTGATCCAAACAAAGCATTTCGAAAACAATGGACAAGCGCTCGGGATGGGGATTCACGCCCCCCATTCCAGTTTAGAGTAAAGGTACTGATTACCCCTAAATCAATCTATTAACAATAATCTGACAAATACATTGTATTTTTAGTTTTACGTATCCGATCCTAGCCGCTTGCAAGAGGAATACACTCGATACCACTTCTATTTGCAAATCAAACGTGATATCATACAGGGACGGTTGGCATGTCCGCTGAACACCGCATGCCTTTTGGCTAGCTATACCGTTCAATGTATACATCAAGTAACCGGTATATTTTTAAAAGATTAATATGTTTAATATGTTTAGCGGAACTGGGCGACTACAGCCAAGTGGACCATGTAAACGGCTATCTAACACCTATGCAACTACTGCTTGAACAAAATGAAGAAACAGAACGTAGAATCTCGGAACTGCATAAATTACATCGTGGACAGTTACCTGCTGACGCTGAATACAACTATTTGGAGCATGCTAAAAAGTTGTACATGTACGGAGTGGATCTGCATAAGGCAATTGTAAAAATATTTTTGCACACTTGTAAGGTTTTTTTATAATGTTTGTATTTGTAGGACTCGACCGGCAAGGATATTCAGTTAGGCGTAACGTCGATCGGACTAGTAGTGTTCCAGAATCACATTCGCATGAATGTGTTCTCTTGGTCAAAAATGGTTAAAATCTCATTCAAACGCAAGGACTTCTTTATTCAACTCAGACGAGAACCTGTAAGTGTGCCATTTTTAAAAGTCTATTGTATAAATATGCAAATACTATTAAATTTCAGTCCGAAAACTATGATACACTGCTTGGATTCAGTATGGGTTCGCATAAGAATGCTAAAGCATTATGGAAATCATGTGTTGAACATCACTCGTTCTTTCGTCTTGAGCGTCCGAATCGGTCACCACGTTTTCTACCGTTGTCGCTGGGCTCCAAGTTTTACTACTCTGGACGCACTGAACTGCAGGCAGTACAGGAGAGTAAACAACGTGGCAAGATCTCGAAGGTTTTCACACGATCACCGAGTAAAAGATTAATTGCATCGCCCAAGAGCAACGGAACATCAGACAGCAACGGAAAAACTTCCATTTTGGGTTTGTCCAAGTCTTATCGGCAGCATGATAATCGAGTGACGTCAACGCTACCGGATTCATTGCCGCGAAAAGCTTGGGAAACTCAGAGTGACGAGTAAGTTCATTGGAAATATGTTTATTTTTCTTATTTTTAATTCTATAATCCCCATTTCAGTGAGGGTGGTTTCATTGAACGATGTGCTAAAAGCTATGAATCTCCGGGTCCTATTGTTTGTGACTCGCCAATATTCAATGGCTTTAATGCAACTGGCGAAGCGTCATCGGGCACCGATGAGAATCTGGTGACAGTGCGACTAATTGCTGATGATCAGGGTCGATTTGGTTTCAATGTGCGCGGTGGTGTTGACCTAAAGCTTCCCGTTCTTGTATCACGTGTCGCTCCACACACACCAGCTGATCGTTCATTGCCTCGCATCTGCGAAGGTGATCAGGTAGTAATGATTAACGGACGAGATGTAAACGGACTGATGCACGATCAAGTAGTATCGTTAATTCGTGCCTCACGCGAATTTCGCTCTGGCGAACTGGTACTTACTGTGAAACCAAATGGTCTGTTATAAAACGTAATATTTTCTGCTGATATATTATTGAAATATTTTCTTTTATTTTGCAGCCTTAGTAGATTTTCCCGAAGAGGAGCCATTGTATCAGTATGTGCCAGACAATGATCTCGAGCATCCACCTCTAAATGGTGATGCTCTGTTCTCTCAATCGTTGCTTCTATTGAGCGACGGTTTGGCGTCAGGTGCTCTTTTGGCACAGTACGAGCAACTGTACAGAAAGAACGTAGATCTAGCCATTTCGGATGCTAAGAAAACGGAGAATCTGATTAAAAATCGGTACCGGGATATATCGCCATGTAAGTTCTTTAAATGGATTATGTTTTTTTGTATATATACGTCATAAATCATGGCTAATGTAGTACCTAGAAATGTCCCTATTCGGGACATAGGTAAAAATTTAATGATTCGTTAATATAATGTTTCGTCATTAGCCGAATTGCTGTAAAACAAATTACCTACTATAAAATATGACAATATCTCCAGTCGATTGTCGAACATAGTTTAAACGACCGGTCTAAGTTATTTTTGTTATCGTCTATATGTAAATAAAGTCTAAAATCCAGTTATCATCACAAGCCAGTACGGACCCTAAGATCGAAAAAAAATCTAACTTTGAAATGTTATAAACACAAAATTCCCAAATAGACAAACAAAAATCATACAGTAGGCTTTGCGCTAAAGAATTTCTGATAAATTTGCTGTTAGATTTTTTTCTCTATGAAGTGAAAAGACGCAAATGAATAGTACGATTTTCTAAAGAAAATCCGCGGTGGAGTCAGAAAACCAAAAACGGTATCAAATGTTTTAAAGTAATTTGATAGAGACTTGAACGTTGCCAGGATATTCGGTTTTGGAAAAAAAAAGGTTGCTATGTTACGGACGATGAAACTTATGTATTGTCAAGATTCTCCCAATTGCCAAGACAGGAGTATTATACCACAAAAGTACGAGGAAAAGTCGAGAAACAATTTAGAATAAAACAAAAGTCTAAATTCCCCAAGAAGTTTCTCGAGCAAGCGATTTGCAATTGCGGGCTAAGAAGTCAGAGTTACGTAGCAACTGGCACTATTAATGGTGAAATTTATGTGAAAGAGTGCCTCCAGAACAGATCACCAACATCATTGCTATTTATTAGAAAACACAGAATGTCTACTTTCTTTTGGCCTGATCTAGCATCTTTCCACTAAAGTCCAGTGTCTCTCAAATTGCAAAGACAATAACATCGAAATAGTTCCAAAGGAATCCAACCCACAAAATTGTCCAAGGCTTCGGCCTGTTGAGAGATATTGGGCTCTGATGAAAACAAAATTGAAGGACACAAAGATTTCTACATACAAAAATAATCAAATTATTTGTGTTCACTTATTTAATCAGAAATTTAATTTGCTTTTAAAAACTGTTTGAATTTTTATAATTGGTTAAGGGGCTTCAAAGAAATGGCAATTTAAAATTAGAATTTTTTGTCGATCTAGGTCCTTAAATAGCTTTATTTAAAACAAAGAATTATAACCTAATCAGAAAGTTTTCCTAAGTATTCCTAAAAAAGCATAAAAACAATTACATTGGATATTTCACATTTACAGACAAATTAGAATGACACACTCGAAAGGTTTCACTATAATTTGTGTTTTCAAGAGATTTTAGTTGGAAATTAAGCAGAGTTAATTTAGAAACAGATTGCTGTGGAGACATATATACAGTACAGGTCCGAATTGAGCGTTTGGCCATAGGGGAGCAGCTCATAGTAGTTGATTCCTTGCCAATCCCACCAAACACACAGCAGAACCTTCCTGGCCGTCAATCCGGGCTTGGCCCGGAAATTATTCCATAAAAATAGATATTCGTGAAACCAATTTATTAAGAAATACAAATTATGTAGATTGGGAAGAACATTGGCATACGTTCTGTAAAATCAGTAAATAGTACAAGCTGATGTAATTATTTATTTGTTTATAAACTGTTATAATATGGTAAAGCCTAAATTTATCAAAACCTAATTATTATACGTAATATTAAATTTTAAAATTAGAACCATTAATATGCTTGGATAATCGAGCAACCATTTCTCGACCACAGATCATTGGCTAGTCAATCTGCAATATATAACAATGTATAAAATTTGTTTTGTATACAATATACTTTTAACTTTTTACCATGATTTAATATTAATTGTCATCTAATAGAGTTATACACGGTTAGGATATAGGGGAGATTATATTTATGAAAACCTAATTATTATAAGTAAAAAATATTTTAAAATAAGATCCAAACTTGCTTAGTAATGGGTTGATCATTTCTAGGTCACAATCTGAAATAAATAAGAATTTTTTTATATTTTTTTGTATAAAATGTTCTTTTAACGTTTTTTTTACCATGATTTTCTTAGATTGGTTGGCATCTGATTGAGTTATAAATTGTTATAATATATATCTATAAAAACCTAACGTTAAAATGTTTTAAAATTAAATCCAAATGTATTGGATAGTCAGGCAACCATTTCTAGGCCACAGAACAGTGGCTAGTCAATCTGAAATAGATAACAATGTATTTAAAAAAAAATGTATAAAACATATTTTTACCCCTTTTTGTCCATGATGTGCTTATATTGGTTGGCATCTGGTTGAGTCATAAGCACATAGCCCCAAATAGTTTTCTGTGCCACTGGGGAATCTGGATCTCCTAGAATCATTCCATCCATATAAATCTTTGCACATATATCGCGTCCCATAATCATTTCGATGTTAGTCGTCGTATGATCGAAGTTCGGATCGATCATCGACAACGTCTCTACATGCGGCCAAGGTTTTTTGTTCAATCTTTGAACATTATTCTTCAAAAACGTATCCAGCGACTCGACTACGCTAGGCATAATAAATTTTGGTTCTGCCGTGCCTTTATTTGGAAAAACTTTCAAGTTAACACACGAAACATGTCGCCTCTGAATTATTTGCCATTCTGTGTTCTTAACAAACTCAGTTGTAACTAAGGAGTATGGAGTTTGCGGATGCAGCAGTGCTCGAACGGATATCTTTTCGTTGTGACGAGTATATACGCATACGGTCGCCGTGTTCATTAATACTTTTTTCAGCGGTTTTTTAATTCTTATCCACTTGTTTTCCTGAACCAGTGGCACTGGAAACGTAGTTTTTACTACTTGTATTGGCTGCCATTGTACTTCCACGTTGTTAAGTACTGGTGATTCTAAAAAAATGGTTGTGTTTGTTATTGAATTAAATGTTTTAATTTTGCTTTGACAAACTTACCCAAAACATTCTGCGATCTTAAGAAATCGGCCAATCTTTGCCACGTAGCTCGAGCAAAAATATCAGAATTTGTCTGTCCAACTTCGTCAAATGTTGGAAGCATTTGTTCACTGTTAACTGGTTTGCAAAAATTTAGTGCAGGCAATATTCGTTTTATTGCGGAATATTCAAATTCCGGTGGAGATCTAATCTTGTCAATTCCATCTACAACATTTTTATTTGCTTCAGTGCAGTTTAATTCAGCTGTCGATTCTTTGAATTGAGCTTGAGCTTCAAATTCATTTGGTTGTATAATCTGTTCAATATCTAATCCAGCATGATCCTGTGGTCCATGACATTCAGATGGTGTTTTAATTTGGTCACTCAATTTTAAGTCCCTTTGTCTTTTTAATTGTGTGGAAGATTCAGATTCAGGTGGTGGTCTAATATTGTCAATGCACCCTGCAACATTTTCGTTTTCATCACTACAGTTTAATTCAGATGCAGGTCCTTTGAATTGTGCACGAGGTTCAAATTCATATGGTGGTATAATCTGTTCAATACTACTTGGTGAGATTTGTTCAATGTCTTGTACAATCTGTCCTTTTGCTTCACGTAATTCGGACGGTGATTGTTCATTCATTTTGAAGTTCCATAGACCTTTGAATGATTGGCGAGATTTATAATATGGCTTTATATCTGCATAGGCAGATGCAACCTGTCCTTTTGATTCGCGACAGTTGATTCCAGGTGGCGGTACTTTGAATTGTGCGCAAACTTCATAAACCGGTTGTGATCTATTCTGTGAAATGCCTGATGCTACCGGTTCCATGGCTGCATATACAGGTGGTGGTCTAATATGTGCAATGCCTGATGCTACCGGTTCCTTTGGTTCACGACAGTTTAATTCATATGGTGATCTAACTTGTTCATTTCTCTTCAAGCTCCATGGTCCTTTGAACGGTGCACGAGGTTCTGGTCTAAATTGTTTGATCTCAAATGTAACCTTTCCCTGTGCTTCACTGCAGTTAAATCCTACGGGTGGTTCTTTAAATTGTGAGCGAAATTCAAAACCATGTGGTGGTTTGATGTTTTCTAAGCAAGATGCAAATGGTATCTGTGGTTCACAATAGTTTAAACTAGATGGTGGTTTACTTTTTTCACTGAATTTCATATTCCAAGGTTCTTTGAATGGTACGCGAGATTCAAATCCAGGTGGAGGTCTTATCTGTTCACGCAAATTATGATGGACCATTTGTCCAGGTGGTGGAATGTTCGGATTAAAGTAAACTTCTCTCGGTGCAGGCATCGAACCTGCCAAAGTGTGGTAAACTTGTGAATCTGTTCAAAATAAATGTTATTTCATTATTTTCGTTTTTTTTTGCAAAAATAATAAAAAATATTTGTTTGCTATTTTTTTTAATAAAATCAATAATTATTGTCAATTTATAGTATTATATATATATATTATATATATATATTATATTATATAACAATGATAGATAATAACTTTTAAACTTTTACATAATAACAACTCACTCAATAAGTCCGTAGGATTACTAAGAAAAAAACATTTTTGGCAAAATTCGATCTTATTCATAAACATACATCCCTTCAAGAGTGATACTATCAGTCCAACGCCGTTCTAGGATTTCGACACCTTTTTTGTAAAACGATTTGTCTTTGGCCTCAAAATAAGCTTCAGTTTCAGCGATTCGAGAGAAATTTCTTTTAAGGCGAGCATTTTTTCAGGTCTGCGAACACCAGTAGTCGCTGGGGGCAAATCTGGAGAATACGGTGGGTGCGGAAGCAATTCTAATTGTCTTGGTGAATGAGAATTTCTTCTTTCTTCTTCATGTGTGGTCGTTTTTTTGAAATTTCTGCCGCTTTGGAAGTGGTTCTCCGTGGTTCAAGTTGTTGTTTTTGGTCCGACGCGGCACCTACTTTGAGAACAGCTTTCTCATGGACAAATGTTCATGCAAAATACTGTGCACACTGCATTCTGATATCTTCAAAGTGTCAGCTATCTCACGCAATTTCACTTTTCGGTTTTCGGAAACGATTCGGTGGACTTTTT
>JANSTU010029499.1:0-12230 GCA_027564075.1 Bolitophila hybrida
CTCTGTAGCGCTTTGTACATAGCCGCGAAATTCAAAAGACAAAAAGGCGGAAGGGAGATATTTGACAACCTTATATATTTTGGATTTGAAAATACTCTCAAAATGGGGTTGTATTTGATGTAGACTTGCTGGAAAATTAAAAAAAAAATGTTTTAACGTACTATTCCTGTGCCATAGATTAATTGCAATCCTTCAAAATAAATGTTTTGAAGTACATAACACATACAATTTTTTAAACGAAAACAAACTCATCAAATTGTTACTTTATGTTCTAACAGTTAATATTTTTCAAGAAGTCCAGAAGTTACGCCGTTTCCCACCAATTTTATTTTTGTTTTAGTATGTTCTATATGACCCTTTTACGTTATATTTATAATTTGGTTCAATTAAAAAAGTCATTAGAACATACGACCTTTTAAATTCAAACTAGTGGTCTCATATTGTGAGCATCACCTGATCGCTATTGTCCGTGACATAAATTCGACTCAATTATGGCGTCAATCGGAACCAAACAAAACCAAACTAATGCGATTATCTCTGATATGTTTTTCATATTTTAGTCTTCTACAACATTAAAATATCATTTCTAAACACCCTGTACGCAAATGTGTAAACAATACACATTTTAAATATGTGTTGGTATATGTGTGTGTGTGTGTGCACTGTGCAAGTGTGCATACATACAATGTATATATAGTATGTATACAAATGTCGCGTGTGTGCTTCTCATTAAGCGGCAGGTATTTCCAGTATAGCCTAGCGTTCAGGTGAACAAACACTCATACACACTAACACAAGTGTATATATATAAATAACAACGACACAGAGCACGCATGCGTCGTCCACCCGCGATCTAGCATAGGCATACTTGCGCGAGAAATATATACTCACAATCGCATTCGCTCTTACAAAACTCTCGACGTGTGTGTGCCTTACCTGTCGCGACAATTTATAATAATTTCAACGTGTGTTATTTTTATTCTGACGTGCGGTCAGTGTTGAACTGAATTATAATTGTGCGCGCGCATCGAGGAATTGTGCTCCCACCGCAGTTCCGACAAGACGAAGAGTAGTGTCACGATCAGTCGTCCGGAGAGTGTGTTCCGTCAAGTGCGCCGCTAAAGTTTCGTTAAGTCGGATTAGGCTCACGAACGGTGGATTACAGTGAGTTTTCCGTGAAAATAAATTAACGCGTAACTCATCAGGGTGAAGTGCAAGTGAAGTGCAAGTAAAATTGTACACAGAACACAGTTTTCCAACTTGAATTCCGATCGCCTGAATCACGGTCTAACTGCGTTTCGTTAAGTTTTCAGTGTGTACGTCGGTAAATGCTGTAGTAAACACACAAATATCGCGAATTTGATCATAGCGATAAGAAGTTATATATTTATATCTAGTATAATAATGGTTTATTGCGCTATGGAACGTGTCCAGGCAAAAAGTTTTGTTGTTATCGTCATGACGACTTGAAACGCCTCGACCGCCACAACGAACGAATATATAATAATATAGCATTGAGACTTTGTGTACGCTGTACGCGCTTTCAAAGACAAATATTTTCAATAATAAACGAATGATGTAACGCTTGTTCGCGTACACACACATACATATAAGCTATAAATTGCCTCGTTTTGAGCAAACCTGTATAATTTATGTGGATCTTTAAGTGTTAATTTGATTATGTGCGCGCCTTCGATTTATTTATTTTCATTTGTTTTGTTGTTTATTGAATCGTCAGAATTTCGCGGTCAGTATGCTAAACATAAATAGCTGTTAAACATTTATACACCTGTACAGTAGAAAATATATAAAAGACATTCGTTTGTATCATACTTATGCTCAACCGACAACCCTTTCGTCAGCTGACGCCATTCAACCACCCAGCGCATATATAATAAGCCTCTTTTGTACTCTGGTGTGTAAATACACCCTCTCTTTAACGTAACATCGTTCAAAATGCAGTCACGATGAATGATTAAACAGTGTAGTTCGCTTTGTGATTGTGAGCATGCTGCTGCTGTCGAGCTATTTTCCGTGTGCGCCGGAAAATGAGTGCTTAGCATTTTCTTGAAATAGCAAAAAGCCTTTTATTTGTGTGGTGCACAAAAGCCATACAGGGCTATATGTTGTATATATACGAATGCATTTGTTGCCAACTTTTGATGTCGCAGCAGAGTGGGTTATCGGGTCGTTTTTCTGTATTTCCAGTGAAGCCCACCCTCCTTACTTAGAGTATATATATATATATATATATTTATATGTATATATGCTCCATGTAATGGAATACAGTTTAAGAATGGACACATGTAACTACATTGTATAGTTGTGACCGATTTAGCAAATCTTTCCACCATTTAAAGTTCATTGAGTTTTTAAAGAGGACTTTGTACACGAAATGGTTTATTTATAGTTTGATGCACTTTAAAGCTAACTATTTCTTTTATTTTGTCTGTATACTTGGTACTTCTTTTTTATTATTTGTCTTTGTTTGTTTTATTTTTTTTTTGCTTGTCAGTAACCTGATTCGTTTTACCATTCGTTTTGATCATGTGTTAGCCAGCTTTGTACTTTCTAAGCGATAATTCTACTGTGTTTTATGTGGTTTACACTCAGCTAATTACCTCATGTAACATTTTGACCATTCCTAATTTAATAAATCCTTTATTTATTGACATTTAAAATTGGCTTCGTATTATTCACTTTAGTTTTACGTCTGAAAGCGGTATTTTCCATTGAAAAAAAGACACATTTTTGAAAAAGAAATTAAAATTGTTTATTCAAAAGTTTTCCGGCAAAATAATATGTCCTCTTTGGAAACAAACATTTCATTGAGCCATTTTATCGGATATCCTCATAACATATGATATTCTGCTCAGTGAGAACTACAACAAGTGGTAGTCGGAAGGTGAAAGGTCTGGAGATAATTGGTCTCCCACTTTATGATCTTCATATAGTTACGTACCTGACCTTTTTTTACAATAGCACAATAGCACGGTGTAACTTGATTAGTTGTTGATTGTAACGATCGATATTAACTGATTCTCCAGGGTTAAATAGTTTTAAAAAAATCTGAATTTCCGGTCCCACCAAACGCACAGCATTGCATTATATCCGAAGCGACTTTGTCTGCGAGAAAAATAATTCCATATTTAATATCCAGTCATGCCATAGAAAGTATCTGGATAGCACGTTTCCTGTTTTCTTGTTATCTTAGCTTCATCAAGTCAAGGATTACAAACGTAAAAAATTGAGTTTGTTTATTGTGTTTTTGAAATAGAAATTATTTCTAAAAGGAAGTCGAATATTATTATTATTTTTGTTAATTATATTTTGAATAATTTCGAGATTCGAGAATAGGCAAATATTGATTTCTCTGCTAGAATTGTATTAGATAAATACATGTCGATTTGCGACAATATGTCTTATTACAATAGTGGACATGGGACAACTTGTAGAAAATTTGACATGGACAAAAATGTTTTTGAAACAATTACTTCGTCGCTTATTATGATTTTCGATGAAAACTTATCCTCGTTGTCGAGATTCATGATGGCTAGATCTCATCAGAACGGCTGTTTCGGGGCCGGCCAGGCCTGGAAGTATCTCTTGTTGTCAAATACTCGTTAGGGTGAGCGTTAAAACGAGGTAGTGTTTGCCCAGTTGGTGTCGGACGACCGGGAAATCTACAACGAAATTCACGTTATTAGTAGATTCTTTATCTGTTCTAAGTAAATATTTTTCAGGAGATTTTATTCAGCCTTCAAAAACCTCTACTACTTTTAGCAGTAGAGCATTATTACAATAAATTTTACATAGTTTTCAGTTAAATTGACTTCTTTTAAACTATAAATCCACTTTTTTGCTGATTTATACTTTTATTCGTCTACAATTAATGCATCGGCTGAAAAGTCCGCAGCATAACCAATAAAACATTGAAGCCAATGACTTGTGTCACGGCGCAATGTCTTTGTGAAAGAGCACATTTACTTCTTCATGTGGATCATTTTTTTTGCGAATTTTCTCCTTCTCCTTCTGCTAGCAAACGCTATTGATAGTTTGGCGTTTTTAAGTAGTCGATAACGGACGCCATAACCTTGCTAGTCAACTGTTGAATATCGACGCAAAAAGTCAAGCAGCTCTCAGAATCATCGTTGTTGTTTTAAATCCACCGTCATTAAACGCGGATCTATTTCCTGCTAACGCTCGCCAATCCACAATTCCTAGTGTACAAAGATCAGAAACAGCGTTGTCTTTCTATCGGGATTTTGGTCTACCTGGACTTCTTCTTCCTTCCTTGTTGCTGTTGAACAGTTTACCAGTGTCAGCTATTTCCTGCATTTTTTCCAAAACGATTTTGTGTACTTTTTTAATGTTTTCCGGAATAATGAATGCTATTGTTTCGAGAATTATCAACCCGCTACAACAATAACATGTAATACCCGATTTGTGGTGACTTTTAAAACAAGTTTAGTATGTTATTGTTGTTGTGAGGCGATAATTCGAGGAATGATAATGCAGATCACAATATCAATTAGTCTAATATCAAAGACTTACTAATAACGATTAAGTCAGTATAATGTTTGTTTTTAAATTAAAACACGATCTTCATCCAGTCGTGAAACCACATCTAAAAAATACACACAACTCCATAAAAAATAAACACAATACTTCATACATATGCTAAATATTACTAGGAATTTCAAATATCAACACGTAGAACTCGTTTGTGCGATTGTATGAGTGTCTTGTGTCGCCATCGGTCGTGTACAATTATAAGATAAGAAAAAGTGAAAAAAGACAATACTTGGACCTCGAAGGCATAAAGATCGTGATATTGTTAGTGATGTCATAGCGTGCATATCATTAATGTTCCCAGCTTTGCGGCATAGTGCCGAAGTGAAAATGGTGACCAACAATGCGGTGGACAATGAACTGTACTTTGCGAATTCGGTGCGGATCGAGCAGCACAAGGCAAGTCGATATTGTTATTAGGAGAACAGAGTTTTTTTAATTACCCAAAAAAACATTAGTAAAATCAGTTTAAATATATTTGACACATAACATTCGATCAAGAAGATATAAGGGGAACGGGTGCTTCAAACCAAAAATGAAAGTTTTAACAGCATATAGCACACGACGCGATGTTCTGTGAGTTCTACAAGATTAAGATAGTAATTGCTGGGCAATTAGGCCCGCGCAGGCGGTGCATATGTAATTGTATATAGTCAGTCCAGCCATGTGATTTAGCTAGTTACTTGTTAATGGCCTGGTATTTCGAAATTATATATAATTTTGTAAATTCATTATGGGTGCTCAACTGGTCACGTGTAGTCGCATTTTTTTCGTATTGTCTGTACCTTTAATGAGCATTATATGTGAATTGCATTTTTATGGTTTAAAAATGCATTTTACTGATCGTATATCCGACTAAATTAAAAAAAAAATAAACAAAATAATCTTTACACTTTTTATTTTCTGATTTTAGGAACAGCTGCGTCGTCGCCAAGAGGAGCAGGATCGCATTGTACAGCAGAATGAATTTCTGCGTGCAAGCTTACGCGGTTCAAGAAAACTGCAAGCACTGCAGGACAGTCCTCTGCAAGAACGTCCCGTTGGCATCGAAAACGATGCTTTTGCCGAAGATGAGGAGATGGAGGTCATTGCTGGTGAGTTTTTATTTTTCAAATACATATACATATATATATATATATATATACTCAATACCTGAACATGCCCTAAAATATGCACACACCGGATATCCGTTGTGTGATATTATGTTCTATCGTAAACATACGCATAATTAAAATTATCAGCCCATTGTATGCGTGGAAATATTTATAATAAAATGTAATGAATTCAATTGTTAAATTATAGGTTACGGTGAGCTGATAAATAGTCTGCAACGATTGCAGAACGAACTGAGCAAACAGGGTTTGGGAGCGCTGGCCAGTCGAGTGACGGCTGCCGAACAACTTCTGTCTGGTCCAAATATTGCACGTGCTCTAGCCATTCGAACAGCTGTGCTGCAGCGCCGGCGTCCACGCGTCCATAATCCAGTTTGTGCAAATGCTCAAGTCTTGGCCAAAAATGTATGTAATTATTTTTATATTTATTTTTTAAATTAACTAAAACTATTAAATTATCTATAGTGTGTGGAAGCACTATCACAATCAAGTTCTTCTGCTGCTATCGAACTATGCGATCTTCTGTCCACTTACGAGATCGAAGGACTGCTGCTTGCTCACGATCGAATTGCCAATACGACGGATCGAACACCGGCCGTGTCGGTGGGTCATTTGACACGTGACGACACCCTGATGAAGTCTCATGCCAACATCGTCAACAATAATGTACTTAAGGTGAGAATTACACTTTTATAAGAAAATTCAGAGTTTTAATATGATTTTTATTTTTTAGCAACGTGAACCACTTAGCGCTCCAATTGTCGGCCTACGCGATAGCCGCGATCCCATACGGATAATTCAGATAGAAAAATCTTTGGACCCGCTAGGTGCAACCATATTGAACGAAGGTGAAGCCGTCGTAATCGGTAGAATTGTACGTGGTGGTGCTGCCGAAAAGTCAGGATTACTACACGAAAAAGATGAGATCCTCGAGGTGAATGGCATCGAGATGAGTGGGAAGTCTGTAAACGAAGTGTGCATGCTTCTAGGAGGCATGACCGGCACACTGACTTTTCTTATTGTGCCCGCTGGCAGTCCACCACCCGGTGGTGGACGTGAAGCACCAATTCTGCATGTTCGTGCGCACTTTGACTACGATCCGGAGGATGATATGTATATTCCATGTAAAGAGCTTGGAATTGGTTTCCAGAAGGGTGACGTGCTGCACGTAATTTCTCGCGATGATCCCAACTGGTGGCAGTCATACCGAGAGGGCGAAGATGACCAAGTTTTGGCCGGTCTTATTCCTAGTCAATCATTCCAGCACCAGCGCGAGTCCATGAAATTGGCCATTGCTGGTGAGGCAAATCTTGCAAATAGTCGTAGTGGCAAGGCAACCACAAAAGGATCGACGTTGTTGTGTGTGAAAAAAGCGGGAAAGAATAGAAAAAGCAAGAAAGGAAAAGCTAGTAGTGAGGCTGGATATCCGTTATATGCAAGTGCCACTCCCGATGAACCGGATCCAGAGGAAATACTCACGTACGAGGAGGTTGCGTTGTACTTCCCACGGGCATCTCATAAACGACCGATCGTTTTGATTGGACCGCCAAACATTGGGCGACACGAGCTTCGACAAAGACTGATGGCGGACTCAGACCGATTTGCTGCTGCCGTCCCACGTGAGTATTCTTACAAATATCTGGTAGACACAAATTAAGGAAAACGGTTTTTATTAGTTTTTCTCAATTATGAACTACAACAAAATATACTTTTAAATAATTGATTGCTTGTAATATTTCTAATAATCGAGAAGTTTACAATACGTTTTCCAGCATCTCCTCTGTTGGACAATGTATGTATCACGTTACACATTTCAAGATAAACCTTCAAAAAATGTCACCTTGTTTAACTATGTTTAAAACGCTATGAGAGCTTTTCGTCTTCGAGAATTTTTAGGCAACTCTGATTATCCTCGAAGATAGGTGTTGGATCGTTCAAGTTTTGATTAAAATTGCGAAGAAGACGCCTTATCCAAATGGTCTTCTTGCACGCTTTAGATAATTTGGCTTTAGTCGAAGATAAAGCCACACAGCTCTGTTTTCAACAGGACCAGCTCACTGTACCACCAAAAAAGAAGAAAATGTGTGCAATGATTTTCGCACAATTAGTTAAAGCTTTCAGTTTGAAGTGCATTTAAAAAACGTGTTTCAACTCCTTCAAATCTGGCTGACCCTTTATCCCAGTATTGAGATACTCGCTGTGAGGTTCTTAAAAGAATACTCGAAATCTTGCCATCTTAAAGAAAAATAGCCTGGTTCACTAAAACATGTGATAACCTTCTCTGCACATTCGATTAGGAGTCCGCCTAATTTGTGTGTATAACCCATTTCAATACGCCTCTCATGTTTGTGAGTACATATGTATCACATTATTACACAACCTGCAGGAACACCTTGGCAATTCAATACTTTTGGGAGAATACCTGTGCAACTTGACATGATTTGAATCGTCTAACTTTTCCATTTTCTCTGAACTTTATTTTGAACACCTACTTGCATCCAATTGGTTTTCGGCATTCAGGAAAAAAAACTCGTTGTTATTTTCTGCATCGGGATCAGGTTGTTGTTGTTCATTCGAAGCCAATTACTATTTTCCGGCAAAATGATCAACAATTTAACTGATTCACTTACGACTATTTGAGAATCAGAAGCATTTTACACTTTCTTCGATTCTTCCTTGAATGACACTTCTCTACTTAATTTTCCGTTTCGATCTATGGGACGAAATGTTGATAGGCCTTGGATTGTTCATCATAAACCATCAAAATCATCGGTATTACCTACGATCCAGCTTTCGTATTTTCTCGGCCGGCACAATTTGTATATAATTTTCGGCCGTCTGTTATTTATTGAGTAATAAATATATTTTCATATATTTCAGTATCTAGCACTTCTTGAATAAGATCCAGTCCTTCTTTCGATGTCTTCTCAGGAAATTTGGGAAATTAGCATGACCTGACCACTCGTGTGAACCCGTAATGGTCAATGAATCCGGTGTGCGACATCGCACAATGGTCCTATGTTTCACAAGGAATTATATATATCATATATGTATATATATATATATTAGATCCTTTAATCCCTATTCAGGACATAGAGCACCATTTGGTGATTCGTTAATAATATTTTCGGCAGAACAAGTTATTAGCTTATTCCTAGTCTGGAGGTAGGGCTGCTACTTTGACGCTTCCAAACAAGCGTATAGCCGGTAGTCCACACTAACTGGGCATATGCTCGCTGCCGTTGACCTCCTCAAGAGGTTCATCTGCCACTGTGCTAAAATGTACACCCGAACTGTACAAATATTTGCCGTCTTAGTTTTCAGATATATTTGTGACTGTGCAAACTAATTTGAAAGTTCACCAACACATCTTCCCACCTACTCCCTCAGACAACAACCGAAAATAATGTCGGTATTTCACTCGGACTTCGACATGCCGCATTAGTTTTGAGGCACCGAAGTGCCAATAAACAAGCTGCCTAAGGCTCCTTTCCGACATCCTGCTACATTGCTTACCTGGTAATTAGCAACAAGCTCAAAATTCGGTTTGCGCACACATGAAAACACGTCTGCACTCGCCGACCGACGGTTGGAGACCGAAGAAAAATAGGCTAATGCAGATATATATATATATATATATATATATTTCTTTCACTAGTCTGTTTCGCACCATTCCTATTCCTTGCATTGCCACCTTTTCTCCATGCCACAAATGTCGTCTTTCGATGATTCAAATAGAAATCATCAGAATATAAACAAACCCTTACTCGAAGTTATATGGTAGGTAGTACCCGGAGTCGATTATCCATCTTCGCTGCTTTGGTTTTGAGATTAGAAATAAAAAAATCATTTTTGTTGCTGCTATTATGCCGCGGTTTCTATTATTAGTCAGACGATCATGTAGTATTTTATGGTTGGCGCACATTCAACAGATCGCAGTCAGTAATAGACGTTAACTGGAACTGGTCCATTCTGGCATGAAGTTTGCTATGATTCTTTCCAGTGCTGATTATTTGGCATGGACGTGCAATTAATTCCGCAGTGCGCTAGGATCCACCATATTTGTATTTTAAATTACATGAAATTAAGCTTGCATACTGCAGTTGTGTGTGCCAGGATATTTGGGATTTTCAGCAGACATACTGTGTGAAAAGCGGCGATTTCGCAAATTTTTGAACCAGCTGGAATGACTTTTTGAGTCATTTTACAAATAAGCTGTTTCAAATTTGTTCACATAAAATTGGGGAGATATTACTGACATTCTAAAATCATCCATAAACAATAATTCATATATATTTTAAATTTTTATCCACAGATACCTCTAGACCACGTCGTGATGGTGAAGTGCCCGGACAGGACTATCACTTTATATCTAGGCTTCAATTCGAGGCAGACATACTTTCGCGTAAATTTGTCGAACATGGCGAATACGAAAGAGCCTATTACGGTAAGTCATAAATCTTGAAAGATTACTTGGAACAATAACTGATTATTCTGAATATGTAGGCACATCGTTGGAAGCCATTCGAGCCGTTGTATCTAGCTCTAAGATATGCGTGCTTAATCTACATCCACAAAGTCTTAAATTATTAAGAGCCTCTGACCTGAAGCCATACGTTGTGCTGGTTGCACCACCAAGTTTGGAAAAACTTCGTCAGAAGAAGGTGCGCACCGGCGAAACCGTTAAGGTTAGTTTCTTTTTAAATACAGTAATATTACAAACAATTTCTAAACGTTTATTTTAATATAGGACGATGACCTAAAGGAGATCATTGCTACCGCCCGCGACATGGAGGCTCGCTGGGGTCACCTGTTCGATATGATTATTATAAATAATGACACCGAACGGGCCTACCATCAGCTTCTCACTGAGATCAACTCACTCGAACGAGAACCACAATGGGTTCCAGCCAGCTGGACGCACAACTGATCGCCCACTCAGCATTAAAACATTTAGATTAGAACATAGGAAATAAGCGAAGACATAGAGCGAGATCGAAGAAAAGAAATAAAGAGCGAGAACAGTGTGTTTACCGCTGCAGAGCTAGAGTATTATATGCTAGATGCGTCTGTATGTTTGCATGCATATAAATACATATATATACATAGAAAATATACCTAGATATAGACATATATAGAGATAGAGATACACAAATATATAGATATATTATATTATATAAAAGTACAGATTATGTACGATTAAAAATTGTATATAGCAGCACTGTTAATATTATCGAATCACACCTAAAACAAAACAACAAAATTTACTAACAAATTATTCCATTTTTTTCATTAAATGATATATATGTATGAGTATGTCTACTAAGAAATAAGACACAGAAAACAAACAAAAAAATATTCCGCAACAGGAACCAAAACTTCGAAAATCTTATGATGCTAATCGATAGCGACCGGAAAATTAAATTTAAATTTTCCGACAAATAAACGCATTCCAGCTCGAGAAGCCCATGAAATATAAACTTAAGTAATTTAAAAGAATCGCCAAAACCGACAGCAGCGTGCACCACTCGATAGGCCAAATTTTTTTTCTATATGAACAAAACGTGTTTGTAAAAAAAGAGCCCATCTGATGGCTGGACTGATGCCTCAAAAGTACACACACACATACACCACCTCAAATTCATGTAAACGTTTTTTCTAGATTTTCTATAGATTTTTCAGAATGTTTTTAAATTTAGTAAAATTTTAGAGGTAAATTCCGTCAAAAAAGCATAAATTAAATATCTGTGTTGTCTCTGCTGGTGTTTTTAGAGAAAGGGGCAACATGTACAATACTCTCTCTCTCTCAATCTCTCGTTAGGAGAAATGTCAATGTTGTATTTAATATGGTAAAAAAAGAATTTGTAGTGAACCAGTCCAGTAAAATATTTAAAAACAAATATCTGTGTGAGCTGATGACAGTTATTTGGGTGGTTAGGGTGCAATAAAAAGGAAAAACATAATGACGGATTTATTGTTAAACAAACTGAGGCAATTTATTGTAAGCACCGGAAAATTTAATACAATATATATCTTTTTTTTCTTTTTTGTTTTATTATTATTATCAATTAAAAGTAAAATAAATCTAAATTCATAATTATTTCTGGTTTCAATTTTTTCCATTTATAATGTCGTTAGGTTACAATGAAAAAATCCAATCCCCTCAAAGCTGTCAGCTGTTCAATTGTAAAAATCGCATTTACTCCTCAACACTCGTAATAAAAATACATAAAGGTACTAAATTAAAATACAAAAATAAAAATGGAATGTCTTTTGTGATATTTTTATTTCGGAGCTTACTAGGAAATTTAGTCATCACCAATGTTGGAAAATATTATCAGATTTAGCAAGACGTATGTCTGCCAGGCACTTCAAGTTTTTGTATTTCTTTTTTTATCGAGCCTAACAAAGAAATAAGCAATTTACATGGGACTACTAAGATAATTACACTATTCCACAGAGATTCGTCGTTTACAAAATAAATAAAAATAAATAATTCCAGAAATATAATAGGTAGAACAAAACAAAACTTAATCAAACCTAAAT
>JANSTU010029510.1:0-12230 GCA_027564075.1 Bolitophila hybrida
TATAATTAGTTGCATCTTAAATATGCATTATGTGTTTGGCAAGACGATCGCTGTCTAGGACGTGGTGTCTGTGCTTATATGTCTCGAGCCTAGCCAGCCACAATTAGGCCTCAGAAAAAGAAAAAAAAAACTGTTAAAATTCAAAATCACCGATAATAATCGTACAAGTGTTTAACATATGTTTACTAAAAGATATTTTATTAAGAACCAAATTATCAGCGTCCGGCTGATATTAATAATTTTATATTAATATACTTATGTATTATAATCTGTGCACCGAAATTATAACGGGAACATTAAACGTTGCATGCTCTTCTTAAAGCAAATTATATTTATTATTATATTATTTTTAAGTATATACATATAATATAATGCGAATTCGAACTGAACATAATGTTGTATTTTATGATCGAAGAAAATTTTAGAGTTCGATCGATTGAGTGGGAATCGGACGCAAACTTAAGATATACAGGCATATTTAAAATCAGATCACGTCAGTTGGGCGGCATTTCCGTTTGTTTGTAGCTATATAATATAGTGCGCGGTAACCTATAGATGATGGGTGTAAATGCTGAAATTATTATAATGTGAAGTAAAGTTACTAATGTGTAAAAGAAAATTTATAAAATCGATAGAATACGTGACTAGAAATAATAATATGCTAAATATCATTATAATTTTTAAAATTATATAAGCATATTTATGCATGGACCAGAAAAAATATTGTATATGTACACCCTAAAAACAAGCATTGGGACACCGAAGTAGACCGAAAATGACGTGGAGGCGCACAGACGAACGAGAGCTGGCTGAAGCTCAAACGATGTGGACGGCGATAAAAGCTTTAAACGCCAACCGCGTCCAGTTCCGCAACTTTGTTGCTGATGCCATATGTCCCGAATAAGGATTAAATGAACTAATACATATATACACAAATTATACTTAAGTTTTATTAGGGTACTACGGTGTGTGGAAAAGTGGTATGAATTCTTGTCACTGCATTGCATTTTCGTCAACAAATTATTTGCATTTTTATTACCAAATCAAAATGACATACCGAATGGGGTTTAAAACTAAACATATCTCGAGTATTTCATGTTTTTTATTGTTTTGAGGAGATTTAGTGACAAAAATGCACACCTTTTACAATGTTTTCTTGTCACGAAATAATTTGGTGACATGAATTCACGTTTTTGTGACACAATTACGCTATTTTAACTCTTGGATTATAATAGATTTATAAGTATATGTGTTTTTGTATTTTTTTTTTAACTTTTTTTAAATTTAAACTGTCACCACGCCTAAAGTATAATAATGTACACAGTCCTAAAGACTGTATAGCTGTTTGCGAAAACTTTTTACATAAATACAAAAAATTACCGTTTTTTAACGTGTATATGGAATAAATAAACAAACATAATTTATATCTCCATATTTTTTTTTTAAATATGTTACACCTCTTTTTCGCCTTTAAAACCTTACCTTATTCAATCAAATTCAATCAAATCAAATTTTTTGAATTATTTTTTCACTATTAAACATTAAACTCTTCTCATTTTGGGTGAATAATAACCTTCATGACAACAACAAAACCTATTATTATTATTATTATTTATGTTTTGCTGTTAATATAAAATTAAATAATAAATAAAAAGATAGTTCTAATTTTTATTATACACATTTAAAAATATTTTAAATATATTGAAAAGGTTACATATTTTAATTTTATTATATTTTAAAGGAATTTGGAATTACCCTTTCTGAAAAAATGTCTTCGACTAGTATCTCATCTGGTGAATGTGACGGGTGTCCACTTTCCATAAATTATAGAATTGATGATCGAGGCCGTCGTTAACAATTTACATGCAAAACTGTATCGAATGTGGTTCCGTAGGAGAAAATACTCTCGAAATGATTAAGCTAACCGAGAAATCTTGTAATGAAATTGTCTTTGTTGGCAAGAGATGAAATGGATTCCGTCTATATTCACTGGTATGTTCCAGCAATCAGTGTTATCAATCTTGTGCTGCGGATGCTTGAAGGCAAAGCCGGAAAAAACGTAACATTGCATAGATCCTACGGGCTGTGGTGAAGTTGCATTGAAACCGTCGACGTCGACATACCACTTAGGCAGGAAATGGTTCGGCATGAACTTCGTTTTACCAAGATTCTTAATTTTAGTCTGAAATGCTATATCAATAACTAAATTGGGCCAGTTAGGAGAGAGAGATAATAATAGATTAAGACTTAGAAGGATTTAAAGCCAGAAAATGTTCTTGTGACCATTTTAAAATTTGACTAAGATCATGATTCGCTTTAATTATAACTTCAGCACAACTAGGTAAAGGAGCACTACTTATACTACGTAATTGTATATCATCATTAATGAATAATGAAAACAAAAGAGGGCCATGAACCGACCCTTGAGCAACTCCATCGTAATAAATTGCCTAAGCGTAGATGTATGAATATTAGATTCGACAAGTTGAAAACGATTTCTTAAGTAATGACCATCCATCTTAATAGCAGAGTTTGAATAGTTAAAGTTTTCTTATAGTTTCGCTTGCAATCTATTGTGGTTCACATTATTAAAAGCTTTGGTGCAGTCCAGAAAAAATAAAAGACTTGAATGTTTATTATCAAGATCATCATCAGTTTAAGAATACTAATTGTTCTAAAGTGTATTAGACAGCGTTTTCATAGAAAGTGGTAATAATTAAGCATTTTTCCATGTTTGTGGAAAAACTGAAGAAGTCAATCTAGTTAAATGAGTCAGAAATAAATGGTAAATGGTAAGTCGGTTTAATGTATATTGATTATATATAAAATTGTAGTGACTAAAAAAGGAGTCATACATTACTAGCGAATACATATTCTCACATCTCATTGAATCCTGTAATCCCTTGTGGCACATAGGGCCAGTGTGCGATGTCGCACACTGGATTCATCGTGATCACACGAGTGGTGGTAAGGTCATGATAATGTGCTGTGCTACTCCTATTAGAGCTACTGTGCTCTAACACTCACAGCACATCCCCGATGGTTAGGAGTCATATTTTCCCGTATGCGACTCTATATTGGTTTCTAGAATACTTGGTAATAGTGGACGCTACTAGCTATTCCAGTAAATATACCAATATATGAGCTAGAATTTGGCTTTACCGCATCATATATCAAAGCAATATCTACGCTATACAATTTTCATTTCTTTGAATCAATCCCAAGTATTTAAATCTTCTGTCTCATTGAATTTCTATAAAATATACCAAAAATATACTGAAAATATACCAAAAAACTAGACCATGTGACAGCCGCCTAATTGAGATATAAAAAATTTGTAAACATGTTGTTGATATGCATCAGTATAAAACATATTAGGATCATACAAATCATGACTAACCCTTTTAGAGCTGGGCTAGTCGAAATCCTTCAAACTTCGATACAGTTATGAGTGCTGGATGATGATGATGATGATAAATAGCCCACCAATTCCGCGAAGAATGCTTGTATCAAAAACCATGCACATTTTCAAGCGTTCTAAAAAATAGCAAGCATACCGTCACGTATCAATCTGTATCGCTATAAATCAATGAAACGTATGCCCTAAAACGCCTCTGGTCACAAATTCGATTTCGTTGTTTATAACGCGAGCACACACACACATGCATATTTACCAAACACAAGACACCGCACTGGACACAGGGTCTCTATTGCCCGAATCCAAAGAAGTAAGTCTGCGTCGGCCGCTGTACGAATTGGACGATTGGAAATTATTAGAAACGGAAAGGATTGATCATAAGCTGGCGCGATTTATTGACCCATAATTAAGGATTGTGCGCATACGAATTCGATTTGTGTAAAAATATGAAATATGCGCACATTTCTTGGAAAAATATATGGATAAATTAAAGAAAGCGCATACGTTTTTAAGCTGCATAATATAATTATAGAAATACATCATTTCTATTGTGAGATTGTGATGTTTGCACTCACGCGCAGATGCAAATCCCGTGGTATGCAAATGGCCGCATTTCTACCATTCCCATTTCTCGGATATGCCGTTTCTCACGCCCACACATATACGTAATACTTACCCATTCCCTCCTGTATATATACAATACAGTTATATATATATATAAAGACACACGCACACACGTTTACGATTTATATAGTATACCTTTGACCGGGCGCAGTGCCCTCTAAGTAGGTACGACAAGGCGCGGCGGCGTGGTCGACCGCATTTATCACCTTCGTAGGAAATTATAAATTAATAAAACAGCTGCTCCCGCGATTGGTATTTTCTATATATATATTATATGTTATATTTGGTATTAGTACATAAATTTGTAACAATGCAACGCACTCACATGCATACACACACTCACAAAGCATAAGATAACATAAAATGTTATGCGTTCACTAAACTCTCGAAATACTAGTACGCATGTACTACAAATTTAAATAAACAATGAGTTCTAATATATTATATGGGTGCATACGCAAATGCATATAGTGCATACATATAGAACTGTATATGTAATATTAATGCATGCGAAAATCCGCGGGCAGCGCTATCAATATACTTGCATAAAACATACATGTTGGTATTATGTGCACTAGCGATACTATTTGTATATGTATATTTTATATATTGTAGATTGTAGAACATAAAGTAGATATATACATATGTGTGTATGCATTTTCAATTTGTATGTCTCGTGCAGGTTCACTTGTTTTCGTAAAGCAGTGAAACAGCAACAACACAACCGCAGCATTCGTACATATACTTAACATTCAACACAAACACACACGCACTTATGCAGGTCTAACTAGTTTATATCGCGAGTATGCCTTCAACATTAAATGTACATTACATACATATACATATTATTGTGTATGTATAGGTATATATTTATGATATACGAGTATTATAATATAATGCTTTTATACACGTTTTCAAACATGTAGTTCGCTACAAAGATTAAAATCTTGCAATAAATCGCTAGCGGTCATTTTGGAAACATGGCGTGTGGACGCGAACTGACAAGTTGAACATTTCTCGGAGATATGAATAAATACATATTTCTTTTCTATGCGAAAGGCTCAAAAGCGATACGTTTTGTATATATATTATATTTTTTTATATACACCTATACATTCTTAAGATTTTTTTAAAACCCAAGTTTTATCCTAGATTTAGTTGTGATCTCGTTGATATGCATAATTTGATATAGATATTTGCATCTTATCCTAATGCCCAGTTTTCATACACGATGGACAGCGGATAACAAAGCAGACCGTCGACGGACGGAAGTTTTCCTACACGCCAGAAAATAATAATAATAATGTTTGTTGCCTTTTATTTGTTATTAATTTGGCTTGCAATGAGGTTACATTTCATAAATATTATCGATTGCAACCATTATCTGTTTAACTATACGCCATTGGCGTCATTAATAAAATAAAATAAAATATTAACATCAAGATTTAGTTTAATTAATTAAAAAAAAACTAAATCTGATAATTTGTTTAATTTTTTTTTTATAATTTTTACTTTAAATAAAAAAAGATGAAATTATAAAATAAAAATATATATATTCGCCTTAGTTAAGAAGGTATGGTATCTTTTACACATGCATAATTTCCCAAGGAGGGTACTATTGCACGACTTTGTGAAAACTATATATTTTTATTTTATTATTTCATATTTTTTTTAGAGTAAAAACTAAGGAGTTATTTTTTATTTAAATCATTCATTTGAATTCCTTCAAATAAAAAAGTTTCAAACAAACCTTCCTCCCTTAAAAATTATATTAAATTATATAAAAAATAACCTAAATCCTATCTTATAACACATTTGCTAACAACATTCGTTCAAATTTTACACAAGTTCATAAACGTACTTTCGTTAAATTTGCATCTTATATGTTAACACAAATTTAAAACATTTGGAAATATAAATATATCGAGTAGTTGGTTATAAATATATTTGACATTTGATTATTTCTATATTGTTTACATATTTAACATGAAATTATCAATGGATTGGAACAACTTTAGTTACTTTGTTTTTAACACACAGTTTTACAAGATTGCAATTTTCTATAACAACTTACGTTTGAAGTAAATGTGTGTTGTAAGATAGGGCCCCTTATTATCAATAATTTGACATCGTTATTTTAAATATATATATATCAAAACCTAAAAATTAAAAAAATTGGAATAATTTAAGGGAAGATTCTCCTCAAGCGACCTAAATAACGCCTATTTTCTTTATTTTTTAGATGCATATTAACGATATTAATGTGTCCGCCTAAAAAAATTGGAACTTGCTGGCCGGTAGGATTCCGTCTATAGGAATCGTCTGAAACACAAAATCCAAACAAATGATATTCGTTGGAGCTTAAACGAAAAAAATTACAAAATGGTGTAAAAAATCGAAAAAATATGAAATAATATACGCATTTAGGTTCAAGCTCCAATAAATTTAATATTTAAAATTAAAATTCCAAACATATAGTCCAAAGAAATTTATCACCGCGCGAAGGCAATTTTCGTGTAAAAAGATGATTTCACGTTTTGTACCAAACCTTTTATTTTTTGGGCCAATTTTTTTCTGCCGCTGTGCGAACTTATTCTACAAATCAAATTAGTGACATAAACTATAATCTGTAAATTTGTTTATGTGTTATTAAATAAATATAATTTTACACTGAATAAAGAATTATTTAGTGTTGCCACGATCAAACCATGTAAAGAAACCAATAGCACAAGTTAATTCTTGTTCTGCAATATAAGACCATGACTGCATCGTTCGTAGGCATTTCAATTTAAAATATTACCAGGATATATGGTAGATCCCTAATTGTTCAACAAGTCTTACTTAAAATAGGAAAGAGGTTGCAGAATATTTTGATGGCAGCATCACCGACCGAAGATATCGTTAATGCTGATTACAAATTCGTTGCTGTCGTTGTGGGTGCGTGGAAAGATGAAGATTCGTTAGTGGTCAAGAAAAATTGCATATTTTTGTTTCGGCGACATCGCAACACAACAAAGATATGAAGAATTACGCAATTCAACAAATAGAGTTGTCAAAGTATGACAACATAATAACTTAATAATTCACTAACACCCTTTTAAGAGGCCTTTATGTAAAATGTAATTTAAAGGGGCACAGAGGGGCTAGCAGGCGTTTAGGAATATCAATCGACAAATAATTTAAATACCTATAATTTATTAAAATTGCGTATTATAAAGGAACAGGGTTGGCGCAAAAATAATCAATAATCTTTCCATCATCCATCATCCAATCCTTTCCTGAACACATGTTTTTAGCTATCCCTCCAACCGATCCTTTTATGTAAAAATTAGAAATTATTTCCCTCCTACCTTTTCCATAAAAGCTGGTGTTCCACAAGGTACAGTTCTTGCACCCAGTCTATACTCTCTAACCTCTCAGCATTTTTCTAAAATTTTATTTAAAAATAAAAAAAGAAATAAAGTGAATTTGTGTACTCTATTTTTAGTGAATACCCATCGTTTGTTAGGAATAGTTGATATTTTTGTGATCTTTCCTAAATGATACAACTAGAGAAAAAACTAATCTCGGAAACGTGGTCATTCTTAACTGGAACATGGGTACATGGAAATTCAGGTTAATTACTGTAAAAATATAAATAGAACAAAACAGTTTCAGAACGGTGCCGTTGAAATAGCGCAATTGGAAAATTCGCAAAACTGATTTATGATAATGCGCGATAAGGTTACTGCTCAACGAGAATTAGTGCGTGTTTAATTCGTTTATATATGGATTATGAGCAAAACGAAAATATGCGAATTTAATAAGACCAATTGTGTTGAGTTTTTAAAACTCGTTAAATATGTTCAATTCGCACATTATCTCATTGCGCATATCCCAATGTGATTTCCAAAATTCGTACTATTTTCATTCGCACATATTCGTTTCGCTCATTTTCCGATTGTGCTTTTTCGGAAAGTCGGAGCTAAGTCTTATATCTTCACTACAAAAGTGGAAGTGCTGTATAAATTTATAAGAATGTTTCATACTCATCGACTGCCAGCCCAAGAAATACTACTTTCAACTACTAACAACCAGGATACCAGATCAAGAATTACAGTTGAAAATTATTTCTTATTATACGCCGCGAATGATCTCAGCTATGAATTCTACCAAAAAATACGATGTTTGTAATATTAAACTCTTATTTTTTTTTATTTTCCTCATAATACAAGAGTAACCGAGGGATATTAGTTAATTGCTATCAGAACTAAAAGTTTTAAAAATGGATAGTCTATTGGCTATAATTAGTATTCCAGGGAGTATTGGTAGCGGTGGCGCAGTGGTCGAGAGTATACTGTGTTATAACCAAGTGGCCGTGAATTCGAGCGAGCATGCCACTTTTCACAAGCCTCTTTTGAGGCCAACTTTACTCCACCAAGGGCGTTCGTCATGGACAGGAACAGGTGGTAATCACTTGGCGCTATGTCCGAGCTCCCGTAGCTTCTGACGAGTCACTAAAGATGTGTGATGGTGTTAAAGTACAGTAGCTCCAATAGGTGTGCGACATCAAACACTGTCCCTAAGTCCCAGAAGGTATTACAGGATCCAATGAGATGACAATCTTGTTAAAATTTCCTCCCGCACCTCAACTATTGTTCCAAAATCTATTAAACTTCGTACAAAGACTAGGTATTGTTGGTGTGCATAAAAGGAATAAGAACATCCATTCATGACAAAGATAAAGGAGGACAAACATATATAAGGATTAAATTATATTGAGGCAAAATCTTTGTAAATCATATAACAATTTATATTTTCAATTTTTTGTATTCTTCTTAATTCGTATACTACTAATATTTTTATATCTCCTGTTGTTATCAACTTGAAAATAAACCTTGTTACATTTCAAAATAAGTAATTATAATTTCCTGGAATTTGAACTTTTTATTTTATTTACTTTCACCTTATCTGAACAACTATACTCGGTTTACATGCATCGTGAGCTCAGTGCAGATTCTCAGAAGAATGTCAAGGTCGGTCACACAATCTCATCAGTGAATCCACCGCTTGTTTCAAAGTGATCATTTGCATAAATACAGTTTTCGAATATTTTTCTTCTTACCATGCTAAAGTCTTTGACATGCACCACACATACCACAGTACATACATATATATAAAAAACATGCATATTAAGCTACATGGTTTAAAAACCGCGCCAATGCTAAAACGTTCGCCTGCGCAAAGTTTGTATCCCTGCGGCGACCCGGTTTGTGGCGTTCCGAACGGCTAACACATTTAAATAACACAAAAATCCTAAATACATTATTGAAATAATGTTTTATTCAGCGTATGTGGAGTGGCCAGACCGCGGTCTCCTGATCGGGAGCTGCGCGAGCCACGCTCGAGCGTTGAGGCCGTCCTTGCATGATGTATAAAAAGTGCATATACATATGCACGTAAAATAAATGCACGCAAGTGCCGACCTATATACTGAAATAATGTACACAATATATACACACATACATGCAAGCAATGTTTGCAAACATAATTTATACAAAACGACGCTTCGATTCGAAAATGATTATAATTTTAAATTCATAATTGCCGGTTAAAATCGAGCTAGTCTGTTATTAAAATCGGGCTACCGTTTGGGCAGACAATTTATAATGACGGTACAAGTATTAAGTACATATAAATAATATAATTGCGTATAAATGTTTGTATATATATATTAATGTGTGTCTGTATATTATGCGAATATCGCCAATGGCTATGTATTCTGTGTACTCGATCGTAAAGGTGAGTAAAAAAATACAATTGCGATAAGTTAAATGTATTATTATCTTATGTTTATTTAATGCAATGGCACAAATAAAAGGATATCATTGGATGAATATAAAGGCAGAAAATAGTACTATTATAGGAAACATTAATTCTGATAGTTGCGATGATGCATGTTGTTATTCATACAATGATATCGGAGCATTTAAATTGTATATGGTGAATTTTTAATTTATTTCTTTTATTTATGATATGGAATTTTATATTGAGTAATCAAAGAAACAAATACAGTAAAGCAAATGTAGAAACTTATGCAACAAGATCAGTTAGGGTTGAAAAGTATAAACGAAAGTGATTATGAAAAACGACGCGTTTAAGAGAAGCAAAAAAAAGTGTTATTAAATAAAATGCACCCAATTATTTTTTTAAATTGTTTTAATAGTTTCTTATAAGAATAAAATGATTTTCGTTATATAATGCAGGTATTGAGAAAATTTCATGACCTTCATTTATCTTAACCCTGAATAAAGTTTTCTCATACACTTGGACCATTAAAAAAAAATGGTATTCACAAAATCTAATAGAAACAGTGTGCGATGGCGCACACACCTAATTCATTAACCGTTACATCAAATATTTACGAACTGTCAACAAGTGGTTGTGTTGTTTGTGGTACTCGGATTTTCTGTGATTTTTGTGACGTTGTTGTGGAAGTTGGAGGTTGTGTTGCAGTTGGTGCTGTATAATTTATGCCTTCATAGTTGTTAAACTGACTTGCTGTTTCGCCTGGTTGGAGTGATTAACCCAGATTGGATGATATCAATATATAAATATTATACATAAAAATACATATATACCTCACAATCAACGACCACAGTATGACACAGCTTCTTCGAAAAAGATATATACTAGTACCAGCGCCATCTATTTGGAAATAGGAAAACTCCAGAAATAATTCAGAGCTTCTCAAACTATTATCGACCACTAAAATAAATTATATTTATTTATTTATATTTTGTCCCGTTTTTTATTTATATAACGTCACTGCGTGGCAGTTGTAAATGTAGGATGGATCCGAAGTCTTCATTAATTATGAGATTTGTGATACATCATTTGATGTATGTGTAAACACGACAATATTTAAATTGACGTTGAATTCTATAAACTTGTCTTGGCGTTGTGGCAGATGCGCTTTAAGAACTTCGACGATTTAAATAATAAAAAAAAAAAAATCTCACAACTTAAATCTTATGATTACGACTCTTTCTGTTAGTTCTGTTTTGTCCACTAATACTAATATAACGATGCTTCTACCTATGAAGAAGAATAAACCAAAATGCAAAAATATTTACGGTTTCTTACACATACAGGTATTTCATATTGCAGGTTCTTTCTTGATAGCTTAGTTTAAACTATTATAACAATATGCTGCCGCTCGGGCTTACACTTATTGTTCGCTGCTTATTGCCGAGTTTCCGATGAGAAATATATACATGATTTCCAAGTTTACCCATTCTTTTATCCCCCAATTCCCTCTAGTATTAACTATAAAAAAAGGAAAAAAAATGTAAACTTTTTAATATACTTATCCCGTATATTTGTTTTTTTGAGGTGGCTTAAACAAGGTAGAAAAGGTGCAACAGGTGAGGATCATCTACAGCGAAAATTCTACTCGAAACCCGATGAGGCTATTCAAAATAATAGTACATTATCTCTTTATTATTAAATGTTGTATTATTACCATTATAAATTTTAGTTAATCCCGAGCTTAATCCTACTGCTGATGAAGTTGAGATGGTTGAAATTGGTGACACAGCGTAAGCCGTTTCATTGGTTTTACAAATACAATGTATAAATAAGTTTTATTTAATTTGGTAGTAAAAATACACCCAGTGGACAAAAAAACGAGAAATGCAGACACAATAATTTCGATCCAAGTGGTTGTCGTGGTTGGCTCGAGCTGAAAGAGAAGGTTGGCTATTCTGCAAATATTGTTTAAAATCACTGGCTAATACGTAAGTTACATAAACCGACACGAGCTTACCGATGTCCATATAAATACAGCCAATTTAAAAGCCAGCCCAAAATTAGTTTATGAGGAAATGTAGCAGACATATTGAAAATTGCAGAGTTGCGAATTTTTGTGCAGCATAATCTGCCTTTCATTCTAATGGAACCTCTTATTCATTACAGATTGTTGCGTCTCACTCTGGAATTGTCAATGATTTACGTTGTGGTAAATGTAAAGCCCAGTATAGAACAGCCAATTTGCTGATGCAAGAAGGAATAATTAATAAAATTATAAAACATTATAAATTTTCACTTATTATTGATAAAACCACCGACTAAAGAACCTACTAAAGAAATATAATAAACAATAGGTAACCATAGGATTTCCTAATTCCTGATTAAGTATCTTAATAAT
>JANSTU010029521.1:0-26416 GCA_027564075.1 Bolitophila hybrida
TGTTTTTGGATTTTTACTAGAAAAAATCTTGTTTTTGGATTTTTACTAGAAAAAATCTTGTTTTTGGATTTTTACTAAAAAAATCTTGTTTTTGGATTTTTACTGATTTAAAAGATATTCTACTACATTTGGAAATTTGCAATTTTTGTGAATACGCACACATTTATTCGAATAATAATTTCCTATTTATTTATGATTCAGTAGATTACAAGTGTCACATTCAAGGAACTGCTTGAAAATGTATATTGTAACATTAAAATGATAAGAACCGGTATTTTTGCTACTTAAACACATATTATACAATATATTTTTTTAGTTTATAGAAATATCTATCTTTATAAATATACGCAATCGTACATAACAAAATACAAAAGTGATGACTGTTAGCAAATAAAAAGCTTCTTCGTTCTTGGCGCATGGCACTCTAACTTGAGCTGATAAACTTGCGGGCATTCCTGCAATCGTGTTTGTGCGTATAATGCTCGTGCTCTGTAGCTTTTCCCGCAGTGTATAAAGTAGCTGCACATACGCTAGACGGCATTTTCCATAAGGTTTTGAAAACCCAAGTATAGAAGCGCACCAGTTTTAACTTAAGTTATAATGTGAGTGGGTTTGTTCGAATTACTCTCAAATCTGGGCCACATAAGAGTATTATTTTCTCGAATAGATATTTATTTAAATAACTGCAGTGTGTTGTAAATGAGTAAATACATAATCATCTCGTGTCTGTGATTCTTGTTAGTGATAAAATCTTGTTAGAAGGCGTTGTTCTGTTTTGTACAAACTACATATATGCAAGTGTGATAATAACAAATCTTGTGTGCGTGTGTTTTCAGAATACTTTAATGGTCAATGAGTTCAACTGAATTCAACTATCAAGCAGTCAGTGCTTTCGATATCCCAGGTAGACGGGAATACAAAATGGAAAAGGGTAACGTGTATCGCCAGTTCTTGGCGGGTATTTTGGGTGAGTTTTTTTTTGAACAAGTATATTAATACATATATTGTGGTTATCGTTGATGAGGCCTGGATTATCGTCAACGAATACCGACCATTGAATTAAATTTATTAAATGTCCAACAAACCATGTAACTTCAGTTCTAAAACAAAGGTTAATTCCAACCAATCTCTTCTCGTCATTGTTTTAATACATTTTAACCGAAAGAATTGATGAGATATTTCGTTCAACCATTAATTCAAGAAGGTATATAATATTTATAAAAGCATAATTGATTTATTTCTCACAACTTTTACTACTATTTCTATAAATCTTATCAATCTATTTATATAACTCAAAACCAATAGAAGAATTTTAAAAGTAGTCAGTGCAATCGAATGCAATAATAAAATATTATTCAATATTTGTCTGTTATAAATACTGCGCGTGTTTCTGATTTGATAAGCTTTTAAAGTGTCAGTAAGACTTGTAAATAATATTCGCAAACATAGTGAAACTTATTTATCGGTTTGTTTATAATAATTGTCACATATTGGCATCTTTGAACCGGTGCAGTGTCGCCGATTGATGTGTTTACATTCTTTTTTAGTATATGTATATTTAGTCAGTAATTATGGACATCTTGTGCAGTCACTTGATTTTGTAATCGTAAATAGATTTATGCAATCAATAAATTGCAATAAACTGGCATTTTTATGTGAGATTGCAAGTACTTGTGATTAACTTCTGTTTATTTGTTGTAGCGAACCTCTCAAGTTTTGCGGTTGGAACTGTTCTTGGTTGGACGTCACCGATCACACCAAAGTTTGCGAATACGAGTGGAGCCAATGACACACCCTTGGACGGAACGCCAACGGTTAGTGAGACTGCATGGATTGGATCTCTAGCGGCACTTGGTGCCTTGATTGGTAAAGTTTGATTTCAAATATATTTTTTTTACAGGCGCACGAAAACTATATCTATTTACTAATAACTCATTTAAATTTGTGCGGCAGTATAAACACAATTCATATAAACCATTAAATCATTCAGCTCCATTCGCTGCTGGACCTTTGGCCGACATTATTGGTCGTAAATGGACCATCATGAGCAGCAGTATATTCTTTGCGGTATCTTATATTCTTCTGGTGACAACCACTACGGTAGCCCAGATCTTTGCCGCTCGTATAATTCAAGGTTTTGGTGTTGGTTTCGTTATGACCGTTACACCGATGTACGTTGGAGAAATTGCAACAGACGAAACACGCAGTGCCATGGGCTCCTTGATGCAATTGTTTATTATGTTTGGAATTTTGTACGTCTACTCAATCGGTCCGTATGTCAGTTACTATTTGATGCAGTACCTCTGTCTTCTTGTGCCAATTGTGTTTGCGGCAACATTTTTCTGGATGCCCGATAGTCCGTACTATTTTATACGCAAAGGACGAAAGGATGATGCTGTGAATGCTCTAAAATATATTCGAGGAAAGTCTACCGAAGGTGTTCAAGAAGAATTTGCAGCCATGAAGGCAACGGTTGAGGATGCAATGGCAAACAAGGCTTCCGTTGGAGATTTATTCACTTCTAAAGGAAATTTAAAAGCGCTCATAATTAGTGCAGGTCTTATTTCATTCCAGCAACTGTCCGGCATCAATGTTATTCTGTTCTATAGTCAAACCATTTTTGAGAAAGCCGGTGCTTCGCTCAGTTCAGATATTGCAACTATTCTTGTCGGTAATAATATGCTTTAAATAATAATCTTATATGTTTAGCTACTACTTCCAAACATTCACAGGTGGCGTTATGGTGCTCGCTAGTGCTGTCACCCCTGTTGTCGTTGACAGAGCCGGAAAACGTATAATGTTGCTGATTTCTGCTTCGGTCATGTTCATTGCCCACATGGCCATGGGTGCTTATTTCTATCTGGACGAAAATGAGCAGTCGACTGCACAAACTATTACGTGGCTACCGATTGCGGCACTTATCATTTTTGTGAGCGTTTACTGCATTGGCTTTGGTCCGTTGCCGTGGGCTGTTATGGGTGAAATGTTTCCACCCAATGTCAAATCAGTTGCCTCCTCGATTGTGGCCTCCATTTGCTGGATTCTTGGCTTTTTGGTAACACAGTTCTACTCTTCAATTGAATTGGCTATCGGAGCATATGGTGCCTTTTGGCTATTCGGTGGATTTTGTGTGATAGCCTTTGTGTTTACCTTTACACTTGTGGCAGAAATGAAAGGCTTAAGTTTGCAAGAAATCCAGGATAAGCTTAATGGCAGGAAGGTTGGAGCAAACAATGGCAGCTCATAATATAGCTATAAGATATTAAGTACCAATAATATATAGTTTCATATTTTAAATATCGTTTTTAATATACAAATATAGAAGAAAAAGGTTAAATGTACAATAAATAAAAATTGATTTGCCGACAAAATCAAAAAAAAAAATCGATTATGGATTTTTGAATATATGTGTGAAATGGTCGTCGACAATATTGAAACATTATTCATTGTGAAAGTATATTTTTAAACGATATATAACACCACGTCTCCCTTTTGCGACTTGCAACACCACTTGAGGTGCTTTGACAGCTGCAACATACCGAAAACATAGAATATGTTCAAATTGTGTATGAAAATTGTGTGTTCGTTGCAAATAAATAGATAATACAATTAAATAATGTTTTTAAAAAAAGATTAGTTTTCTGATTATATTGATAATATAATGATAATTGTTTTTCTAAAATGTTGCAATTTTAGTATTATTTAAGATAATTGTAATTGAGGTGTTAATAATATGTGGTTATGTTCTTGTATTTACTTCTTCAAAAATTGCAACCTAAGGTAATTCCGTTACAAGTTACTCTTGAAATGATCATAGATTACTATGGCCACAGTAATTAGTTTGTTTGTTTGTAAACAATAACAACACAACAACATAACCTTATTATTCTATATTTGCAAATGACATGCCATCAGATTAACTTTTTTCCAAATATTTTTTTTGTTTAATAATTGAAACACTGAGGTCTAATCAATAACTTAAAAAAATCTTGCAAACATGTTTCATAACTCGCAAAATATTATTAAATAAAAACAGTGCTATTTAAACTAATGGGAACCAACAAATTTTCTATATTTAGCAGCTGTCAAATAAGCTTCAACAATCAACCACCACGCGGTGACTCTATCGTTGCAAGTTGACAATAGTAGAGATGAACAAATTTCATTTGTAACGCACACATTCTCAAAATTATGCCGTGTAAATACACATTTTGATTTTGACATAAATTAATAAAAATCTCAGAAAAATTTCAGATTGTGTACTCAAGGTAACTAAACTCTACGATTATAACGCTGCGTGTACACACACATATATGGTGTCGTCGAAAGTCTTGTCACTTTTACAGGCGTCAGTTCAACATATTTTGAACTACACAACACGACAACAATTCAACACATACAATGTACGACACCGTACATATGTAGACGCAGCATAACTGACTTGTTGCTAACCCTTTAATATTATTACATATTTATTAATTATAAAACGACATAAAAATCATCGCATAGATTTTAGCAAATACATTATCTGTACATTTTATTTATTTTTATAAATATAATTTTTTAGACCATATTTAGGTAACATATACAGAAATCATCGCATCGATTTTACGCCCGTTTACCTTTTACATCGATGGTGGAAATAATTTTAGACAGCCCTACTTGTACATAACCTAAATGGCATATTGACAATAATGACATTTCGCTGAGTTCGGTTGTTAAAAACTGTAAACATAAACACTAAACAATTACTATTAATGAAAATTGTGTCAGAATTTAGGAATAAATACTCAATATGGAACTCCGAGAAAAACAGTTGGCAGATGTGCAGTCCAAGATCGATTTTATAGACTCTGAAATAAATGGCATTCTGATTAAATACCAAAAAAATATTCAGAAACCATACAAAAGTAAAACGAACAGTACAAAATCTATTAAATCTGAAGACAAATCCAATGACGATAAAACTGCAGAGCATGATTCAGCATTCTGGTGCCGAACAACTGAAGAAAAAATACAAGCCTACGAAGATGCCATACGCCAAACGGGTCGTCGTACCGAACCGGAAATATCGATACCTGTCGCGAATGAACAGCGATCGTCTAAGTCAATGGAAAACCAGGAACGTAACATGACATTTGCTGAGATTACAAAGCTTCGGCGTGATGTTAAGCGTAGACGAATGAAGTATCGTACTACGAAAGCTCCACCGCTAACGTACACCGAGGAAATTCGAGATCTTATCGGAATGCAAATGGAATCGTGGCAGCAGTATCTGAAGCCAAATACTAACGTGGAATTGGATTAGCAGAAAAAAACGCAGACAATTAAATGTTTCGAAATATTATTTATTAAAAACATAGTACAATATTTTTTGTAAGTATGAGAGTGAGTTTTTTGTTGTCGATTGTGTCCATTCTTTGGTACATATATACAATTTAGCAAATCGAGTGCAAGGACTCGAACTGATCCTATATAAATAATAGTACGTGTTACGTATAGTAATTATAATTATATATAGATTTGTGTGAAGGTGTGTGTGTGTATTTGGCTATATACAATCATTTCGGATTTCAGAAGCACATAATTCATTTAACATAATAAATGTAATTTATTACATAATTAAACATACATATTCTTTACAAAATGAACGTGTTTTTGTGACATTTATTTCATTTAATCTTATACTTGTGCCACAGCGAAAAGGCACCAGTTTTATTTGTTAAATATTATTTGGATTTGTATCAAATTATAATGGGATTTAGTAACCTAGAAGGGGTAAATGTTATGATCAAGCGGTTTCCTTAAATGCATAACTGTTCTAAAGAAAACCTATGATAAACCAGCAGCCATTCTCAGTCTACACAGTTGCCAATAATCTCGTACATAACTTAATGATAATAGAAACATAATATTGAACACATACTAACCAAAAAAAAAATGAATTTAAGTAGAATTTCATGGATCATTTCAATAAGATTAGCAACTATATATAATTGTATAGATCGGGTGTCGGGGAAGTGTAAAAATACGGCATACAATCCGTAGATACTCCACAGTTAATGACAATGTATGTTTTGTTATACGTTTTCAAATATATAAAAATATGATATTATAAATGCAACGTATAATAAATCCATCTTATAGGATTGCTTACCATATTCTATCAAGCAAACGAACGCATAGGGATGCAGACTTCTTCTTAAATCTAACTAGCCTAGCATTATATTAATTATAAACTTAATATTATTGTAACGAGATAAAATATCACTGATCAGTGTGTGTATGTGTGAACATCACTTGCTTTCAAAGCGCTGCTGTAAAGACGCCACATTCGAGGCCTTGGTGCCGGCACCAGAATTTGTTCTAGCAACTCCGTTCAACACTTTACTATTAACACTACTGTTTGTAGGCGTAGACAATGTTACGTTTTTGTTAAGACCACCAGACTGCCACTTGGGTTTGTACGTTGACAACTTTTCGGTTGTGTTTTGAGGCACTTTGCCACCAATGACATCGGACACGGCTGTATGTGCTGCATTCACGTTCGTTGGTTTGGCCAGTGGTTTTGGCTTACCAGCAGACACTTCCGGTTTTGACGATTTTGCTGTGGATATCACGGTATTCTTGACAATCGGTTTTGTTGCGCTCGGTGGAATCGTCACCGACTTATTAGTTGACTTAGGCGAAGGACTTCTGGTTCGTACTGTATTTGTTTGTAGGCTGGGCGGTGTTTTCGTACGATTTAGTGCAGCTTTTTTGATCTGTGACGGTGAAGATGGTGTGGACAACTTACGTTCGATTGGTGGTTTGTCTTGCGACACTGAGCCTGCTGGTTTCATTTTTAAGTATTTATTGGCAGTGGTTGTTTCGTCACCGGCTTCACCGTCTGGTTTTCGACGAAAACTACTTAGATTATTGGTCAATGGTTTTGTGGACGTTTCGCTGGGTTTAACGGGAGCAACCCTAGCAATTGGTGTGTTAATGGCGGATGGTCGTAGGTATCCGCTGGACGTTGTACTGCCTGCTGTTGATTTAAGGTTCGTGTATTCACTGTCTGTGCTCACGTATTCTGAGATGTCAGACGTATTTACATATGGTGTCGGTGATTGTTTTCGACGATTCAGTGTCGATACCGAGTAAATCGAGTCTAGATTACGATTTTCAATTTCATTGCAAATCTCGCCTAGCAGACCATCGGAAGAGCTGCTTTTCTCTACTGGAATGGCAACCTTTGCAGGATGCTGGTATTCATCGATGACCGCATAAATATTATCTGGTGTTGAGATTGTTGGTTGCTCGACAGCCTCGCAGTCATCGTAGTCGTTCGGAATGATTGTAGACTTTGTCTGTGGTTCAGGTGGATTCTGATAGCCAGGTACACCGGCAATTTTGAGACTTGTTATCGAAGGAGGCGCCGGTGGTCGTGGTGGTGGTGGACTTTTCGGTCGACTACCAACAATGCTGCCGGGACGTCGCATCGAACCGAATGTTTGTATGTTTACACGCTTTACGACTGCAGCAGTTGGATCTCGCATGCTCTGCGTTCTTGAAATGTACGCTGTTCGATCTTCCAGTTGTTCAGAGTCGGATGTATCAGCTGCTTGTACTGGCGATGATATTTCTAGATTTTTTAGGCGTGTTTTATCTAGCATCTTTCCTTTTGATGCGGTTCTTTGTAGAGTGCTTGTTTCGACTTTATCCTCTTTTTTTAGAAACGAAGCGATTCGTTTGATAGCACTATCTTTGGGCTTTTTAGTATCTTTTCCGATTGGAACCTTATCTGTAACCTGTTTGGTTTGAGTTAAGTTCTCAAAGCCGATCGTTGGTGGTGCTGGTGCAGGTCGAGCTGGTATTGTGTCTGCGTACTTCTCGGCATTATGTCGCAATGGTGAAATAAGTTCCTTGGCCGAACAAGTTGAAGCCTCAAGCACAGGACTCGAGATCAATAGCCGCGGTGTTGCACCGGGATTAAGTGGTGGCAAAGCAGGTGCATCCGTTGCATTTACCTTGGAATGAGCTCGATGTAGCTGTGGTTGTATTGGCTTAACAAGCGTATTACTTCGTGCCACGTTCGGTGGTTTTGGAACGGGTGGAGCCGAGCGATTTGGCACATCAGTGTTTTTTGATACAGGATGAACGAATGCAACGTTCGGTGCTCCAATTTCGGGTGGTGCTCGAGAGTTTGGCAGTGGCTTTAAGCTGAATCCTTTAAAGTGACCAAACATATTGTTATTCATTGTCGATGTGTCATTGTTCTCAGTGGTTTTCAGTAGGGATGAATTCATGTCATCCGTGCTACTAGGAGTCGATGTAAGTCCTCCGGACGGTGAAGTACTTCCGCCACTATTGCCACCTCCGCGTTGCGGACTTTGCTTGTTGGCACTTGATTTTAATCTGAAATAAAAACAAAAATTATTTATCTTAAAATTTGACAGTAAAAAATGTTACTTACAAAACAAGACACAAATAAAAAGCAAAAAAATACATACAATTGCTAACAATTAAAGTGTTAATTACAGACTAAAAGTAATACCAGAAAAAAGCATAACACCAACAAAAATAATTATTAACAAACACCACATGCAATTCAAAACTAAACTATTTTCTAGTGCGCATATCACATAACCAAAAAAAAGACAACATTTATTAAAATAAAAAATACAAATAAACACACATTAAAATCTACTACTAATTATTATTTATTATTCGTTGTTAGAATTAGTTCAGTGCTGTTAGACAAAACGTGCGGATTTGTGCTTGATACTAGTTTATAGTCGGTGATGAGTAAATTTCGACGAATAATTGGCACAGTTGTTTCTACGTACACATTCTGAGTCTTTCTCAGGATCAGCGGCCGGTTCTGGCGGAAATAGTAGATGAAGAACAGTATCAGCGAGATGAACGGTACCACGCCCAGGAAGAACACGTACATAACACGCATAACACCAGCGCCGTCTGTAAACGAAATAATTCATGAATGCTATAATTTGAATAGGTGTTAAACATTTACCATTAGGATTTGTGGCAGGTCCACTGTGTATAGACCCACCGGTTCCGGGTGAATTACAAGCTGGTGGAGCAAATCCATGGTCACAGTGACACTGTCCCTTGTTATTACATATACCGCGTCCATTGCAGTTATCCGGACAACTTACACCGATACCCTTGGAATGCAGGACATCCAGAGAAAGACACTTTTGATGTACACACATTTTATCAGCACCACACTTGGCTCCGTCTGGTATCAAACCCGGATCGACACTCTGCAGTCCCAAATCCACAATAGCCGTGCGACAAGGAATAATGGAGTTTTTATGCGAAATAAAACTATGCGATAGTACAGCCACTGACTCCATGCCGAATTCAAGGCGCTCGTTAAGATGACGACACTGTAACATGCCGCACATAATGTCAGCACGAGAACAATTTAAAAACTGATTTGCTAGCCGATCGAAACCACAGTTTCCATGTCGTGATGCATCTGTGTTTTTCTCGTAGCACTGGTCGGATGACTCTCCAGAAGGACCCCACAACACTTTGCACTGATCGTTTCGCGAACGGCATGATCCTTGGTAGCAAAAAGCATTGCCATTGTCACACGGTTCGGTGTCACGTTTAAAGTGATCAGCCGGACAGTATTCGGATTCACCCGAACAATATTCTGGTAAATCACATTCGCCATTGGCTGTTCGACATGCAGAACCAGCCGTACGTGGGTGACATGTGGTTAGGTCACAACATGCACCTGTCGCACATGAAGCGTTCGTGTGCAGCATACATGTATTTGGATTACAGCATGCATTCGTGCAGAAGTCCGGCAAACCGCAATCGCACTGTTCTCCGGGCTCAACAAAGCCGTTGCCACACTGTGGCGAGTCTTCTAGTTTAGTAGGTCTATTCCTAAAACAAAAAAAAAACATTCGAGTTAGCTATAATCTAATAATATAAATACGTATAACGTACTTTAAGCAATAGTTCATGCCCTGATGAAAAGCCAGATTCAGCTGATCTATGCTGCACGAACTCCAATGCAGTGGAGCCACAGACGAACTGGACGCAGACATAATGCAACGGTCATCAGCACATTTACATTCGGCCGAATCGTGCTCCATGCCAAAATTGTGACCCATCTCATGAGCAACGGTCGTTGCAACAACGCTGACAATTTGACTGTGATCCATTGATACTCCGCCCGAAAATTCATAAGTACAAATCGGTCCTTTCAATGCTTTTCCTGAAAAATATATATTACATTTATCTAGTTATTATCTAAAACCTGATATTCTACTCACCAACTACTCCCCCGTCAAATGTTTCTTTAGTCAACAGCTGCGCATTATCGTTCGGATGTTCTTTGACCAAAGTTTCGCGTCGATACTTAAGAAAATTCTTCAGCGATTGGTCTCCATCGCTCGAGAGGACCGCTAGATTCTGTTCGTTCCACACTACAATGCCGGTGAGTGCAATAAAAATATTCAATGGCACATAAAGCTACAAAAAACAGGTAAAACTAAGTTGTTGTTGTTTTTTAAATAAATTAGCACATTTAAGTACATACTGCATTTATAATGTTTGCAATGTCCTGGCAGTGGCTGTGCACCTTTTTTAGATTTTCACCTAAAGACTTATACAGTTTGTTGTCCACGACCAGCACAAGTTCGACAAACGATGAATGTTTGTCCGCATTGTATGGTCCCCGGATTATCGTTCCCTCGGTTGCAGCACGTTTATACTATACAAAAAAAAATCCAATATAAATCCTGTTTGGACGCTAGCTCTGTGACACACCCACTTACCCTCATTAGTCGACTGAATTCCGAGTTACGATGATAATCAACATCGTGCGTGCTATTGATGCCACCCTCGTAGCCACACTTGGCGCTCTGAGTCATGTCCGAGTGCCTAAAGAACCATGAAATTGCCAATTAGATTTGCAAGAGTGAATACACATGAGTAATATAAACTTTTGATGTTAGAACATTACAGTTTTAATTACAAAAAAAAACTAAATGAAGTATAAATTATGTTATTTATACTTTTTAATAGTATTATGTTACCTGTATAAAATGTGATCACCGAAACCGGTGCCATTGGGTTTCGCGTGCACGTAAAACGTTTCGATGCCATCGAAAATAATACCGTTGATGGAATTGTGGCACGTGGACACCGCAACACGAGATCGGTCGTTGTCTCGTATCGTGCCCTAAGATAATCATTCAAATTTTTATAGCAACGCATTAAGCATTATAAAATATATGACATATCATATCATATTTTATATGATTTGTATGCTTTTTTGCACTTACCTGATAGTGACATAGATTGATGTCAGTTTTGGTAAAGTTTTGAATAACATTGCCGCCGTCTGGCGTCTGGTATCTCATAAAATGACCTTGTGGTATTAAGTTATGGTTAAGACTTAAGTCTACTATCACATCGTTGCCGTCCAGCTCGTAGTGCATTGTTATGTGGTCTTCGTGTAGACCATCCTGGAAGAGAAATAATAAATATATTTGTACTAATTGAAAAGGAAGATTTTAATTATGACTTTTTTATGTAAAACAATGTAAATTGTCCAGAAAAAAGTAATGGACTGCTGCAAAAGATAGAGGAATCTACAATTCTAGATATTAGTTAATTTCAAAATTATAGAGACATTTTATCGGAATTATGAGCGAATTTTGTATTTATTATAGAATATTTTTTGTTTTATTTCGCTCAAGGAGCGTTCCTAGTAGAATGATTCAAACACAATATCTCAATTGGGGACAAATATGGACATATGGAAGTCATGTCATGAGCACCAACCGCATCAGGCGTCATATAATTTCAGGTCTCTTACGCTAATGAAACTGTAAAAAACTTGTTTTTGGGCTCAAAAGGACAAAGTTTTTTTATTTGAAAACAATGAAGTCAAATTTAAATAAAATATTTTATTTATGTTTTTTTCTGTGAGTTTTTTGTTTGTTTTTTTTTGTTTGCAATCGCAATCGTTGTTTGGGCCTGAATGATGAAATCTTGTCTTAACGTCGTCTGGTTTATATTCATTTTCACGATTATTATCAAATAATCGCTTTTGACTAAGAGTTTTCATGTCTAAATAAATATCGTATTCTTGTATTTTTCTTATGTCCAATTAACGTTTTACATATTCGGAATGATTCAACAAATGTTCTTTTACATTTTTTATAGCTATAATTGTGTCTTCTTTTAGTTATATTGTCCAATAAACTTGTGTTAATGCTAAATCCCCTCCCTTTCCGGTTACATAAACATGTTTTTGCCAAATCTGACAATTCTTTAATTTAAAGTGCACATTTTTTATTTTTCCAACTCGTTTTCAAGAAGCTTCAATTCTTGATTTTCAATAACGGTTCAGCAGTTGCTAAAATGGAGTTTCGAAGGGAACATTTTTCACTCAATTTTTCAGTCAAAAACTTCTTAGACGATAGAAAAGGCATACTTCTGATATTCGATAGAAAATGCACCATTCTAAAAGCATCAGACAACTTATTCAAGAAACCGGAGTACCCACCAGATACGTGCTGAGTGTAGTCCTGTTCTCGGCAGCAATGAACACAATAACAGACATTATACAAAACGACGAAACAGGCAAACATCTAGTGTTCGTAGAAGATCTCGTAAGAAGAGAGTTACAGTCCTGGAAGAGTTCACCAAGCCAAATGGATTTGATTTTCTTTCCACAAAAAACAAAAGCAATGCGCTTCTGCAGAAAATACGGTTTCCCTATTTATTCAATTCGGATAAATAATAATACAATAGAAACGGTACTAATACAGACCAAATTAGTTTTTGCCGCCAAGCATGCGGAAACATAACACAAAACATTATAAATAAACTTGATCCAGTTCTAAATCTAAGTTCAGTAAAAAGCATATTTGTATTTTCTGGCATTGTTTTGGCATCTACGAGGGTTGTTTGATAAGTATCCGGATTAGAAGCTAGATGGCGCAAAAATCTTTACCCCATTTTTAGGACACTGTTTCGACTGTTCCTTGGTCTCTGGTGTATCCACGTAAAAAATACATTTTCTTAGAAATAATTATGAATTTAACTAGAAATCAATTAATACAATATTTGAACGAAGACATTTGTCGACGGGCTTGTATATTCTGCTTATGTTTATGTTAAATGTTTGTTTTTGTATCTTTCGATTTCACGATAAAAGATTTTTTCTTTTGTCACTGGTCAGAAATACGTTGACTAATTTGTCATGTTGAATTAGATTAGCAAATATAAACTTCTGTCTCAATGGAAGATAATCTGATCTTCTCATAGCCCTCTCTCATTGGATCCTGTAATCCCTTGTGGGACCTAGGGCCAATATACGATGTCGCACATCGGATTCATTGACCATTACGGGTTCACACGAGTGGTTAGGTCTTAATTTGCCCTGACGCGACTCTAAAAACTTTGCAGGGCAATGCAAATCAATAACCTATTAAATACTTCGGTCTGCCGGCCGAGATTGAACCGGCGACATCCCATAAGCCAGGCCAACGCGTTAACCCACTCGGCTATGGGCTCATTTTTAAAAAAAATCTCCAATCCTGTGCAAAGGAATTAAAATCAAAGTAAAGCTTATTTACTCCTTTCGTATAGGCAGTATGGATAGGATGTAAGCTGCAAGTCTCAATTAAAAATGCAATTCAATTCAATAATTGTATATATTAATAAGTAAATTCTCGCATTTTTTTGTTCGGATGTGATTAAGAGCACTTCTAAATCAACATACTGGTTACTAAAAAAGGAAAAAGGATTTTCTTTTAAAAAAGAGGAGGATTACATAAACAAGGATTTATATTTAAAAAAGTTATTAGAGGAAAAAAAGACTTGTGCGAGGCCGTTAATTTTCAGCCTTAAAATTTGTAACTATAATCGAGTTTTTTTTTTCGTTTTACGAATAATCTTTCTATTGTAAAAAGCTGAATATCATAATATATTGACTTATTTTATGATGTGCTCCATCAAGGTTAATAATTGATATGTTTGTTTGTTTTGAGGAGTGTGAGTAATTAGCTGATGCAGCTCGTACTGTATGGTCCCAAAACCAGCGCTCTGTGATCCAACCAATAACGGCAAGACATATCGAAACATGCCTAAAACAAAAATTCCGCAGCTGGAGCAAGATAACAACATATGGTTGTAGCAAGATAGTGACAAAGATCAATACAGACACAAAGATTTTGCGAGAAAAAATCCAATTACTCAAATTGAAATTACGAAGTTTGCTTGGCCATAAATATCTACAGATTTGGTATCAAAAAGAAAAAGTTTATATTAACAAAACACGTAATCTTGAATAGCACAAAGCCAATATTCGTCATTAAATTAGGCAATTATACTGTGAAAGCATTTATGGAAAATGCAATTAAAGATCATATTCTAGTATACAATCTTTTTCTTATATCATCTACACATAATTAAATAATCTCCATATATCTACATATAGGACGATTATATAATTAAAAAAAAACCTTTTATTATTATTGTCTCACATGATTAGAACACATTAATAAATAAACAATACATTTAAAAAAAAAACAAGATTTATCAAAATAAAAATCTCTATCGAACAAACTCTGTACAAACCATCGTAATCTGGCGCCTAATTCAAATACCCCTACATATACTATAGACACTGTATTACACAAATCGAAACCAATAAAAAAAACCACCCCTATGCCTTAAACACACATTTATACATCGACCATAAACTAGATATATAAACCAATAAGCTATATGGCGCTATGTACTGATAAACAGAACGCGATTTCTTCGAATCGAATACACAATGTTTTCCGAATATAATGGAGTAAATCTCGTTATCTCAATTTATTGTATACAAATATATACATATATATATATATATATATGTGTATATATGTATAATTGTATATAGTATAATATAAAGATTGAGGCGTCGACCCGTTATCTATAGAAAAAGTGTATAATATAGCGGTATTGACACGCAGTTTTTTTCAATTTGCGCGGCAATCGTTAATTGTACTTTATGACTGCGCTTTACACAACTAATTGCATTTCGATAAATGTTTACAAAGCTATGCGATGGCGACATTTATACAGACGTGATTGTAGAGCAATGCATATCGCGATTATTTTATTGCGACAGTGAACTTATCAGCATTATTATTATATTCTATATACCTATATCAGTACAGTTCAGTCTAAGTTAATAATAAATAATCAATTCTATATAAAGACAAAGTTAAGCAAGAGGGTTCGATCCTGCAATTTTTTTTATAGGTTATTTATTTTGAATTACGCGGAACATTGAGTTATATAGAACTTGTGAATATATTTAGCTGTAATAAGTTCTTCTGGTTTTTATCTTATCTCGCAACAGATGGCGTTAAAAAGGCTAGTTATCGTGTTAAAAAACCTTCTTTTACAGTTTTATGATAGGATGAAAAGTACATTGTGAGCGCTTGTCAAAAAACCTCAACAAAGAAAAAAATTCTCCATATTTTCTAATTTTTCTTCGATTAAGTCTTAAAAAGCGGCCAAAGCGGCTCAAAATTTAAAAACAAAAATTAAAATTAATTTAAATTTTGCTTATGACCCAGATACTATAATCGAACGTGTAGCACAAAAATGGTTTACTCGGTTCCGTTCTGGAAATTTCGATGTGACAGATGCTCCACACGCGAGGGACGGCCTATCACCACGGATGTCGACCAAATCTTGGAATTAATAGACTGGCGATGAAAAATGGGTCAAATACGATAACGAGAAGCGCAAACAACCTAAACGTTTTCCAAGGCAGGATTGACGGACATATGGACTATATAACCAGGCATCAAGTGACTACATTCTGTGTGAAAATTGGCTGTCCAAGTTTCTTGACAAGCTTCTACGAACGAGGTATAATTAAGTTGGAAGTTCATTGGCAAGCAGTAATCGAACAAAACGGCGAATATTTGACTTCAATCGGATGATTTTACACATTTAAACACAATTATAAAAAATAATAAAAAACCGAACGAACTTATTGAACAATCTTTCAGATGGCGTTGATGATTTACGTGTTCTAATAATATAAATAAACTGACCATATTTTTTTCGATTGATTATAAACATGTTTAAGAACAACTTTTTTTATCCAAAATTCTGTTTTTTTTGTCAATTTTTTTTGAACCATTTTGATTATTTTTTTGCTAAAATTTTGAAATCTTTTAGGAAAGTTTAACTGTTAGCCGTTATTGATCAGGTATGTATATCACTATGTTCCTTAAGGTAAAATGAGAACTCATGAGAAACAATTCCATATTACCATACATTTGTCAAGCATTCATTATATGTGCCATTGATGTCGCTCGCAGACGACGTATATCCAATTGACTGAGTTTTGACGAAGAGAGGCTTGGAGTCTATTTCTGTCGAATACGTATTTAAATATTCCCTCATAAGCTATATGGCGCCGACAACGTCACGTGGTTGCGGAAAACTCTTAGCACGACACTTCTGTTATATTTATATTTATATACTACGTAATTCGTATATATATATATAGTATATACAGACAGAATGTTTTTATTATTTTATGTGAATGCTTGTGAGTTGAGTGCAGTGACTCACATATAATCATCGCACATAATCTTGACGAAACGACAACAGGGGAAATGAGATGAATACTATATGATGATAATGTGCTAAATTGGTGGAACATCTGTTAGCGATTTAAATTGGAAAATCGCTTGAAAAAGTGTTACTTTAAAGGAATTGACGAATTTAAACGATTCAATGGCTCTTGTATGAAATTAAGAATAATTTCCACGTATACAGCCAGAGAATTGAAAGTGCTTACATACTCGTAAGCAATGAGGAAAATCAAATGCGGTTTGAGTTGCGCGATTTAAATGAATATTATATTATTATAGCACGTAATTTAGAGTATATTCACGAGCGCATTCACAAGACAACAAAAGAATTAGACGCATTGATATCGTAAGTGATGGAGTGTGAACTGAACTCGATTTTCCCGTGAGCCTACGCATTGTTTTGTATATATATACATATTTGAAGAAGAATATGTTTGAAGTAATTATAAATAATATATCAAGTATATTATATGTATACATATGCATATAACATAAAATAACGGATGCTGGCGAAGCTGCACAATCTTGTGTTTTGCAACAAGGTTCGCTGGCGCGTTATCGTGGTAAAGAATACAGTAACCGCTTGACCAGAAATGCGGTCGTTTCCTTTTAGAATTTCATCGTCATATTATTTTAATCATAGCACACGCACTTTCGGCATCTGCTTAGCGGTGAGAAAGTGACCAATTGCAGACCAATTTCACTTTCTCACCTCCCGGCTGTACAGTCGGAAAAAAAAGAAAAGTTGAGTTGAGCACTTCACTGCGATGAAAAATAGTATGCATATTTTGATATAAATAGACTATTTGAGACGAGTGTGGATGTCGAACATTTCTCCCCTAGTTATGCAAATAACTATATTGTTGATCGTCTGACTTTTGGGAGCAAATTCGTAGTGCTTATAAAAAAAAAATCAGCATTGTCTTGACATGGCTCCGTCTTTGACGTGCTGAAGATCTGCCAGAACGTACCACTCCTTTATCTGTGTTATTATGTATCATTTCAATCTCCGTACAACTCTTGTGACGAATGGAAAAAACACATAGGACATAAACACACGCTGCGAGCGACCCAAGGCCAGTAACTATGGCATTAGGAAAGTTCGCGATGGACGACTGGTTATGCTCCCGCAGAAGCTGCTCCAGCAATCTGGCGCGAAATATAGCTTATATTTATAGCTTTATAAGTGAAAATTCGAAGAAAAAGAAAACAATGTGGTTGGAGATTGAAAATAAAATATTTCATTCTGATCGACACTTTCGATTTGTCTGGTGATTAAACTAAACTTAAGAAATATATGCGAAATTTTGTGTTTCTCTGATGATTGCACCCATTGTTCAGTCGTTTGGTTTCTGGGATTTTACAAATAATCAAAATATTTTTTGTTGTTGGTTCTGCTGAGATAGCTATCCTCTATTTGAAAACATTTACACATGCAAAAAACCTTGTTTTCAGCAACGAATAAACGTTGAAAAAAAAATATGAATTTAGCTCTGGTTGATTTTTTCAAATAATTTTTGCAACAAACCTAAACCCGAATCGAAATGTATTCAAACAAAAATGGAACTCTTTTATCTATAGTGACCAAAGAGAAAAAAATCATTTTCTTCCTGTCAACTATGCATTATTTACGAGGGTTGCCAGCAGTAAATGGAAAAGAGGAGATGTTGTAATGGATCAGATGGTGGCTAAACACAGTGCTCTTAAAGAACTTTTAGGTATAACTAAACTGAGTCCAAAAGCCGTTTTAAATGGTTTTACATTCATGTCCCAGATAAAAATCCGTTTGAATGAACATTTTAAATAATGCTGTTCTCGAAATATTTTTATTTTATTTTTAAACTCAATTATATAACTAGTGTCTAAAAGTTGATAATGCTTTGCTTTGTTCCACGAATCAGCCTATCTTAATCATAAATGGACAGCAATCATCATTGGGTATCCTTGACCTTATTGTTTTGTGACACTAACGAAATTAAAAAAATCACAAGAAAATCACTCTGTCTTCAATTTTGAGCAGTCTTTGGCAACTAACCAATAAATGGTTGTAGTTGACATAACATAACATATCATCATCACTGGATCCTGTAATCCCTTGTGGGACATAGGGCCAGTGTGCGATGTCGCACACCGGATTCATTGACCATTACAGGTTCACTCGACTGGTCAGGTCATGCTAATGTGCTGTGCTACTCCTATTGGAGCTAATGTGCTCTAACATTCACAACACATCCCCGATGGTTAGGAGTCTTAATTTATGTGAACTAAAATTCTAAATTTTGTTTTTGTTGACGCGTAAATTTAACCTTACAGTTTGAAGACAAAAACTTCGCATATTGTTGATTAACTTGTCTTTATGAACAACATACAACGTTTCTTAGGCAACAAATAAAAATAATTAAAACATAGAAAAAACATAATTTTTAATTGCTAGAACTAATTAATTGCTAGAACTATTGTAATAGATCAATGAGAATAATATGTTTACCAAGAAATACCCTTAAAAATAGCTTACTACTTACTACTTCATATGTTTTTAATTTAAAAAAAATTGAATTTTGTCGATAAAAAAACGGTATAAGAAAAACAAGTCCATAGCTCAATATTGGTTTTCTATAACGCTTAATAAACACCCATGTTCTGTTTCTGACAGAAACGTGGCTAAACAGCGCTAAAATATTGTATTTCAATTCATATTGTGCACAGGAACGATTGAAACGCTTCGCATTAAGAAGAGTAATATAATACCGGTTGCAGAAAAGACCTGGCAAGACTCTACAGAAACAACAGAGAATTTTCCATCTGCGGCTATATAAATGCACGTCATCGGTTTTTGAACTGCAATTTTAATTTTAACATTTACTAAAAACCAGTAATTGTTGGTGTGAATTAAGTAACATTGGAATGAATCAAGAAAATATTTTTTGCTTTTGAATCAATTTTAATTTACTAAATTCATGTAATTAAATCAAAAAAAAAATTTGCTTTTGAATAAAGCAATTTTAATTTAGAAATATTTTGTCACAAATTCCAGCAGAGCCAAATTACATTACCAAGAAATAAATGCAATGGTTATATTACATGTTAACAATTAAAATGGTTTATTTACCTATTTATGTAGACAAATTATCCTTGATTACTTAATTTGATTGGTTTTGATTTTTTCTTTACCGGAGCTTTTCTAATACACGTCTGCTCTAGTAACAGGCAGATGGTGTTCTCCTTTCTATTGAGCTTTGGACAATCCCACAATCGATGTTCAGATCTCGTGAAACATGGACATGGACCATGTAATGCTGGTGCGAATGGATTTGGTTATTGGCCTTGATATAGGTACTTTGCGGTCACAATTCTTGATCACGAGTATCAGGGACTGCTGCGTTTCGAGATATACTCATAGGGTTGTGAAGTTCTCGATTTCGTGGTCCACTAGGGTTATATATATTGTAAAATGCTACTCTCAATCCTGACACATTTGTTTCGCAGCAACACCAAAACCAGGACGCATAACAAAGCACGAATGAAAAAAAAAGCACACACAAAAAACGAACACACAAATTATAAGAATACGTTAGTCGATCGCACTTCGCATAAAAGCGTATCTAAAAAACAAACCATCCAACCTCGTATTATATGACTGCATTTAAAGCTGCGGGCTAATAAGACACAATGCGTGAGCACACACGGTGCATCAAGTCGTGAAATGTGCAATTGCACCCATTTACGCAATTGTATGCAATAAAAGTTTATGAGCCCTCTGCCGCGTGTCTGCAATACAGCCCATCAAGTACATGTGCAATGCAAAAAAAACGTTTTGTCGGAGTCAAGTACAATTACACTAAAACACAAAATGCAAAGTAATTGTATTTATACAAATTTTAGCGAGCACACGAGACCACGTTGATGATAAAATATATAATGGCAAATTTCATGGACTGCGCTCGCGTTTCCTTTCTTCTGGGCGAGCACCACGGTAAAAGTGCATTACGTGACAATGTCAGTGCCACGGTTTGTGCATAATTTGTGCACACCTGCAATGACTTCGTTGAAACATCATTATAACTGTTTTATAAATGTGTCAGGGTGTAATTATAGCATTTCTTATATTTTCATAAACGTCTGTCATGAGGTGCCATATAAGCCATATATTGCCTTGTTTAGTCAGTATATATTTAATCAGCAATTTGTATTAAATAATCATAATACAAGCACGTACTTCTCGCTTACTCACATAAATCTAACCATTCAATGTTTTTTTTTTGTGTTGATTTTCTAAACGTTAATAAAATCTACAAATATATATTTGTGTAATATTGATTTATTTAAAAATGTAATTGTTACGCATGTACTAAGAGCTTGAATTTCAATTACACACGTAAAAACGGAATCGTGGGAATGCAATCGAAAATTGAAATTAAATGGAAAATCAAAATGGGATCGGCTAAACATGCCGGTAAAATCAATATTTAGATTTGTCGGACGTGCGCGCAGTGTTCTCTCAAAATATAATTATCCTCTTATTTGCTCTGAGCACTATGATGTGTTGTTGTTGTTGCTGCTGTGTGTGTCTTAAATGGTCGATTCGATGAGTGTTAGTATTGGTTCTTGGTTATAATGATTACAAATTGAATGGACGGGTGGCCCAGAACTAATGTATAGCCAGAACGAATCGTTGTCTGTTCGTTTTGTATAATGAGTTTGATTTTCGTTTGTTTTTTAATCCCCTCACACATCTTTGGGTAAAATATATGAATGTACTACTACTATATTAGAAACATTTTGGCATTTAACTATTTATTTTGTATATATGTTGGTATGAGTATACATTCACAATGTGTGGTGTATAATCGCAATTATAAGAACACGGCTACATATGTTTGCGTGTACACACGGATGACGATCCTTTGTTTGAGGTGTGCACTTAAAAAAACGATCATCATACAGTGATCGGTGATCCTGATCACGCATCAATTTGACACACGAACGAATAGGATATTGAGGATATCGATTGTGTTTTTTGGTTCCATATTTAATTGTCGATTGTTGTGCATGCTGTAATTTGCGATCGACACCATATGTTGAATACGGCGATGCGAAAGATCATCACTTTTTAGTATATACTTACAGGCACCGATCGTCATCACAATTTTAATTATTTCCATTATGGTATTACGGAAAAAAGAAATAAAAACCATTCCGGCTATGTTGCGACATTTTCACGATCACTGATCGATCGCCATTGCGTACGATCATAATAAAGTCATTTTAATTAACTCGATTAATGTTTAATGGTTTATCGTCTGAGAAATGCACTGTGTGTGTATATGCCTATCACATCAATAAATTAATGATGTCTCTATCGCGACATAGCAACAACAAAAAACACGAAGCTTCAACGATCGTCGCGTGATCGTGTAAATGATCACATAAAAGCGCGATCAAGATAAGCGCCGGACGCACAATCTTGTGACCGTCGAACTGAATGTATGTGTATATTAATATATCCTCCGATCAATCCAATAGCTGCATATTCAAATATATATGTGTATAGATATAAAATTTGATACTTTATAATATAATATAAACATACAATAATAATACTCCAATGCAGCCATTCAGACACTCCCTATTAAATGTTCCTTCGAACGCACTTATATTTGTCTTAAATCAATCTTTGTTTTGTTAATTGACTCTTCTGTCGGCATTTTTATGTATCAGCGGCTTTGAACATATTATATACGATAAATTAATGCGTTTTTTTTATTTTTTGGTTGAAACATAACTTATTTCTTTGCATTATCCGCGTATGCGATGTGAGTCTGTGTGCGTGTGTGTGTGCATCGTTTCGTGTTTGGATCGCATAAACTGACGCAATCAAACTAAATGCATTTTTTACGAGCATGCAGGTTTTTCTCTGTCATTATACAAACATACTCACAGGATGATATAAACAAAGGTCACAGACCAGTAAATGAATGGGATAACAAAATAAAAGAAGATTTCTATGATTGTGTTGTTAGACAGACTCCATAACAATTATTAACAACAAAATTTGTAAAACTTGATTAACCAGGTCCAGGTATATTGTAGAGAGTAAAATTGATTAACTTGGTAAATAAATATTATATTAAATTAATTTCCACTTTGAAACAAAGCAAACGATTTTGTCATCAAATGACAACTAATTTGCCACATAGTGAAAATCACTTTGCGAAAATGGAACAAAATTTTTAAGAAATATATTTAATTTGAAATTATATAATTTGTATTTATAATTTGTTTATATAAGTTATTTATATTTTTTTAAATATTAAAATGTGTATGAATAAATATTTTTATATATAAACAAATTGTGTTTAGTTTTTTACTTTACAAAGATAAATAAACGTTTCAATGTTCATATTGTAATATAGTAAAATTAAGTTTCTAGCAAAGTATATATGCTACACTGAGCGAAAAAAAAAATGAAAATCTTAATTATTTTTTTACTTTAGCTTTTAATTCACATTAAATAATCAAAAATTAAATATAAATAAGACACTTTATTGTGCTACCGTAGGCATCTTCTCTGGGGTTTAGATGTTAACAGAATTTTTGAAAATGCAATTTAAACGGTTAACTGGTAGGTTTTTGCAGAATAAATATATAGGTAATTTAAATGCCTATAAATTAAAAACAGGTGCACTAAATTCGAACAACCTATAAAAGGGGTAGGTAACAAATTTGATGGTTGGGGTCTTCAGAAATTTTTATTAATTTATTAAATTAATAAAAGTTAAAAAATGCAGAGAAAAGAACATTTTGTTGTTGTTTTTTTTTCTCTAAATATAAAGTTGTTTCCATGAAATAATGATAGATTTTACTATAAAATTGTAATTTTTAATAAAATAAAAAATAACAAATGTATTATATTCATCAATGAATTGTTATTCGTTTATATTTAAATATTTAAATATAAACTAAAACTAAATGTAATAAATTATATTTTAAAATAATAATTCATCAAAAAAATATTTGTATATTTGGATTAAAAATATAAAAGGCTCTCAATTTAGTGAGTACTAGTAAATTAAATTTCGGGGTTCTAAAAATAAAAAATGCGTAAATAAAAAAATAATTACGTTGAATCAAAACAAAAAAAATCAAACCGACAAACACCCATTTATTTATTTTGGTACTCAAATGTTTTTGTTGGTACACCCAAATATTTTTTTGACATTCACATAATAATATACCGTTATAAAATATTAGAAAATTAACAATAAAAAAAATAAAAAAATAGACGTGGATCACTAACTATTGCATCCAGATGAGATCCCGGATCCTATCTAATCTATCTATCTGCAAACAGGCATTTAATGTCCGCACACGGATGCTAATATTATATGCGGTGAAATGGTAAAAAGTTTACTTTTTTTAATTGTATGTAATTATTATTTATACTATTTATTTTGTATTTACAGTTTACAGTTGTATTTTTTTATTGAATTTTTAAGCTGTGAATACAAAACTACATATTAAAGGAAATATTATATTAACTGTTTTTGTAATTTTAAAATAAAAAAATAAATGCAGAAATAAAAAAAAACATTTTTTTAATGAAACAGATTTGATTTTTTTAAACCTTTTATTTTGACCCGGACGAATTTTTCGGCGTCAAATATCGCTACACTAGAAATTTGTTCGTGACTGAAAGCGCCTTCTATTGACAGTTCGAACCTTCGATAGATCAATTAGTATGCGTTTGGCGTCGCTTGGAAACAGACGCTGGGTCATTTTGACCCATACTGTGGGTTTTAGTCTATCATTCATTCATTCATTTTTTTTGAAAAGTAGCCTTTCTTAAGACTATATCTGTGAAAAATGTTTTGAAAATATTTCAAATTGAACAATTTATGATTTCTTTAGTACACGGCTCACTTTTCCTTTATATTGGATCTTAGACAAATTAATCATTAAGGGGAATAACTTTTATTCTTATTCATCTGAATTTTCAAAATAAAATATGTCTTCATTGACTTTTCATCCAAATTCATCATCTTCGTCTTCTGTATTGGATTAAATTTAATTCAATTTAATTTCTCAATTTTAATTTCTTATAATATTGACAGCAAACAGTGGAGGCACAGACATGTTAACGGTCGGGGACTTTTTACTGGGTACGATCTAATCATATGGACCGCGTACACTCGCAACATGTTTACAGTCTTTTTTGATTGGGTACTTTCTTATCATACGGACCGGGTATAGTCGTCATACCGTGCGGACGTACTACATGTAGTAGGAATAGATTCCTGTTCGTCTGCCTAATAGGTACAGTCTGAGTACATTTCGATTAACCAGTCCTACCGTACGGATTAAAATTGGTAGGGGAATGTTTAGCCCGACCATGCGGTCTTCTAACGGCCGTAGATGTTCTGACAGGTAACAGATGTACAGACTTTGGCGTGGACAAATTTTGCCATACGTCTGTACTAAAAAAAGTTTTATATATGTAATAGAATTGTGAGTTTACGAGATCTATTATAAACATAATAATAAAAAAAAAATATTACAGCTTATATGACTAAATTTATTTTTTGTGAAATCAAAAAGGTTTTGCTACAAAGTAATTATATTATTTTTCACTTTGTGAGCACTTTGTAAAGTCCACATTTATTAGAGTTTAGTTAACTAATTCTAAATTTCAATTCAGGATCCATTATTTGAATAATATATGCTGTTAGATGACAGATCCTCAAAAACAATGGACAAGTTTACGTCAGGTCGTTTTTGTTAAAATTGCTCCAAATAAATATGGCTAAATTAAATAAAAAAACAAAGATTGACTTGAAATTTGGACTATCACAAATGAAAACAAATAAAAGTGACATACATTTTGCAAATTTCAATGATATTCAATTATCTTGGTTCCAGAAGATTTGAAATACAGGGGTTAATTTGCCAACAGCCCTAAATCTCTTTGAGCGTACTATATGGTTTCGTTATCTTCGCGAACTAAGTACATTGGGCCCAAGTATGAATAACTTGTGAGTGTTTTTTTAACTTAAACGAACAGAGAATCCGACCAAACAACATGCTGTATCAAACAAAGGTACGTCAGCTCAATTAAATAAAATTCCACCGATCAAAGCTAATAACCTCAATGTTGAAGTTGTATCCCACGCATTACAAACAAAAATGAAACACTCAAATTTCACTATAAATAATATTTATAAAAACATGTTCGTTATAATATACTAACGAAGACAACAAAAGATTACAATATTTCAATAACAGTACTTAGACATACAGAGTAAATACTACTCGGACACCACTATTTTGAAAGCATCCAGATACTCAACAGCGAAATCTCGAAACGACAATCGAATCCTAATTTGCACCAACATCAAAAAAAACGAAATATTGGCTATTAAATGTTTACAGCACCAACGTATAGAATGGGAAAATATTAAAAACATGATATTATACAATGTAAACGTTGCCAAATATTCGGACATGCTGCTTCTAACTGTGGAATGCCTTTCCGTTGTGTTAAATGCACAAAAACTCACAATCCCGGAGAATGCTTGAACACACGTAGACATATTAATCCTACAAGTATAGATAACACATCACTCAATAAGTCCGTAGGATAACTAAGAAAAACATTTTTTTTGGCAAATTCGATCTTAGTCATCTTATTCCTTCAAGAGTGATACAATCAGTCCAACGCCACTCTAGCATTTCGACACCTTTTTTGTAAAACGATTTGTCTTTGGCCTCAAAAT